>VZTR01026471.1:0-10444 GCA_013400775.1 Chaetops frenatus | reverse complement strand
AGCTGCTGCTTTGGGGAGAATTTGCAGCCACTGCAGAGTTCTGCCCTGCAGTGCTCCTTACCGTGGATGAGCCTTTGCTCGTAAGAGTGGCCATTGAACTGGGACCTTTCCAACACTCGATCTCACTGGAAAGGCACCTTACTTGTGTGCCACAGGGGGAACCCTTACCTCCACTCCCTCTGGAGGGAGTGTCTCCTGGGTGCTTGTGGCAGCTGCTTGCAGAAGCCAGGCTGCCATAGTCCAGTGCTGCTGTTTTCTGCTACTGCTTTGGGCTTTTTGCTACACTTTAACCTGACTTCCCTTGCCTGGAGAGATATGCCCAGGCTTCTGGCACAGCTCTGGAGTTTTTACTACACTTGTTACCACCCCGGGTGTGCCTGCCTCTGCTGTTCCAGCATGCTGCTCCAAGATTCCTGCTATAGCCCATTTCATGTTCCGAAGCAGCACTGGGACCAGCTGCCCGCTGTGAGTTTGTGAATGAAGCCCCTTTTCTATCTCTCCCACCGTCTGTGTGGCCATTGCTGTGTGGAGTAAGGCAGCTGATCTTGCGCCACAGCGCCCCCTGCAGGCGCGGGGGAATCATTGCACCTGCTCTGCCTGGCTGGGAGCCACCAGCGCCCCTGCTGGCTGTGACCGTAACCACACCAAAGGGGAAAGTTCCCGACAGCCAACAGAAGGCTGTTGTTGTGTTTCTGGTTTTGTTTGTTGTTGCTGCTGTTGCTGTTGTTTGTTTGCCTTGTTTTATAGATATACATACACACACTAGTGAAGAACCATTCTTCTTTTTCCCACATCTTTGTCTGACAGCACCGTAATGTCAAAGTTATAATAATTTGGAGGGAGGGGGGTTGCATTTGCCAGCCCAAGGGAGGTTCTCGCCTTCCTTGGCAGGCACCTGTGTTTCAAACCAAGACACTATGGTTGGTGCTTGCCCATCTCTTTGATTTGCCAGTGTCTCGCTGTGGGCCCTCCCTGCCCTTCAGCTTCTCCCATTTGGTGTCATTGGTAAACTTACTATACCTTAGAGTTCTGCATCCAAGTCATTTATGAGGAGACCTGGGCCTAAGATGAGGCTGTGGAGCCCCACCAGTGACCTGATGCCAGTTTGATGTCACCCCATTCACTACAACCCTTTGTGCTTGACCTGTGAGCCAGTTGCTCATTCATTGCGTAACATGGTTATCCAGCTGTGTGCAGGCCACTTTGACAGGAAGGATCCTGTGAGAAACAGTATCAAAAAACTTTGCTGAAATCAGAAAGGATACAACCTATTGACTTTCCTAGGTCACCTAGGTAGATTACCCTGTTGTATAACAAAATCAGGTTTGACTAGCAAGAGTTTCCCCTCATGAAGCTGTACTGGCTGTGACCAATGACTGAGTTGTCCCCCAGGTGTTTTTCAATATCTCCCAGAATAGGATTTTCCATGATTTTACCAGGCACTGGAGTGAGACTGACTTGATTGCAGTNGTTTAGCATTACACGAGACCTTAGCTTGGCTAACTTGCTATCTTTGTTAAATATGTACCTTCCCAGGAGTAAATCTGGATGAAAGATCTTACTATTGTTTAACTCATTTCTTCTTAGTGAAAGCAGAAAAATTGTGCCATTGCATATATTGGACTGAAGAAGTATATGTTTGCATTTTCCCATGAAACTCTCTTTTCCAGAAAGAAGAAAATCTACAGATAAAATTATAGGCTTTAGGTCCTATATTGAGGGAAATTGAACTATTTTCTTTGTTAGGCCCTGTCATTCCCAAAACTTGAACACAGATTCAAACAGCAAAAGCTGAGAGTGATATATTAATGATAATGTTTTATGAACATTGATACAACAATAGCAACAAGTCAAGGCCTGTTGGAGGTTAGGATTTTTCCTTTTTTTTCCTTTTCTTTCTCTCAGGGAATTTTCTCCCATTTGTTACCTAAGAGATGGGAATGACCAATACTTGAGACAAAGGATGTGGCTGGAAGAAGGAAGAGGGGGAAGGGTGCAGTTGGCTTTGGCTGCCATCCTGGCTGGGAGGCTTTCTCTTGGGAAGTGCAGACATACCAGGAGATTTTGGCTGGGGGGTCAGGGGGATGGGCTCAGCTCCTCGTGGCCTCTTGCTCTCAGGCCTGGAGGGGAATGACTGAGTTGCTGCTACCACAGGGAGACTTTGCTGCCACCGTGGAGTCCAGCCCTTTACTGCTTCTCCTACAGTGGGTGAACCCTTGCCTGTAAGAGCGACCATTGAACTAGACCTCTTTTTTTCTTTCAACACCTGATCTCATTGGAAAGGACCCTCAACATCTACTGTGGTGCCCCAGGGGAAAACCCAGGATCCCAAATCCCTCCCATCCCACTCTGAGGGAGGGTGTCCCGGCTGTTTGCAGGACCCCAGCTGCCGCTGCCCAGCCTCACTGTTTTTTGCCACTGCTTCAGGTTTTTTGGCTGCACTCTAACCCAACACCCCATGCCCACCCTGATACCCTGTGGCTCCTGCTATGGCTGTGGAATTTTTGCTACATTTTGCTTGCCACCCACAATAGGGTGTGTCTGCCTCTGCCATTCCAACCTCTGGTCCAAGGTTCTTGCTACAGTCCATTTCACCATCTGGAGGGGTACCAGGACCAGGTGCCTGCCGTGAGTTTGTAAATGAAGCCCCTTTTCTATCTCTCCCACCGTCTGTGTGGCCATTGCTGTGTGGAGTAAGGCAGCTGATCTCGCGCCACAGCGCCCCCTGCAGGCGCCGGGGAATCATTGCACCTGCTCTGCCTGGCTGGGAGCCACCAGCGCCCCTGCTGGCTGAGACCGTAACCACACCAAAGGGGAAAGTTCCTGACAGCCAACAGAAGGCTGTTGTTGTGTTTCTGGTTTTGTTTGTTGTTGCTGCTGTTGCTGTTGTTTGTTTGCCTTGTTTTATAGATATACATACACACACTAGTGAAGAACCATTCTTCTTTTTCCCACATCTTTGTCTGACAGCACTGTAANTCTGACAGCACCGTAATGTCAAAGTTATAATAATTTGGAGGGAGGGGGGTTGCATTTGCCAGCCCAAGGGAGGTTCTCGCCTTCCTTGGCAGGCACCTGTGTTTCAAACCAAGACACTATGGTTGGTGCTTGCCCATCTCTTTGATTTGCCAGTGTCTCGCTGTGGGCCCTCCCTGCCCTTCAGCTTCTCCCATTTGGTGTCATTGGTAAACTTACTATACCTTAGAGTTCTGCATCCAAGTCATTTATGAGGAGACCTGGGCCTAAGATGAGGCTGTGGAGCCCCACCAGTGACCTGATGCCAGTTTGATGTCACCCCATTCACTACAACCCTTTGTGCTTGACCTGTGAGCCAGTTGCTCATTCATTGCGTAACATGGTTATCCAGCTGTGTGCAGGCCACTTTGACAGGAAGGATCCTGTGAGAAACAGTATCAAAAAACTTTGCTGAAATCAGAAAGGATACAACCTATTGACTTTCCTAGGTCACCTAGGTAGATTACCCTGTTGTATAACAAAATCAGGTTTGACTAGCAAGAGTTTCCCCTCATGAAGCTGTACTGGCTGTGACCAATGACTGAGTTGTCCCCCAGGTGTTTTTCAATATCTCCCAGAATAGGATTTTCCATGATTTTACCAGGCACTGGAGTGAGACTGACTTGATTGCAGTGTTTCTTTAGAGGGTTCCTTTCATGTGCCTCTTAAAAAGGTATATGGGCGATGTGAGGGGCTTTTCTGGCTTTTAGGAAAGTGTTCACTGTGGGAATGTTTTGAATCGCCAGGATTTAAGTAGTACGTGCTGAGACTAGCTGTCATTTCAAATAGTTAAAACTACAATGACAGTTAATCTCTCTTGAGAAATCCTAGGACTGTCATTAGAATTTTATTTGCGAAGTTGCATTGACTCTGTATTGTCTCTTTGTCTATCTGATATTAGTTCTCATGTTATCAAGATAAACGTAGTTTCTGTATTTCTTGGCGGAATGTACCTTTGAAGGTTTTTTGGCTTGAGATGAAGGGTTTCCAAAACTTGGAACATGGGTTGTATTTGCAAGGAATCTCACTCAAAATTTATGCCACTCAACTGAATGCCACCTTCCTTTTGCAGTCCTAAGAGGCATATCTGTTGCAGGAGGTGTCTGAACAGATGTGCAGTCCTTCCCTGGACTGGGAGATGGAACCTCTGTATTGGATAACATGCGTAATTCAAACTTGAACTTTTAGAAATCGAGCTTGATGGATACCAGCAGCAGCTAGCTCTCTGTTTGCAGTACATACTGTAGTACATAATCCTTTGACCTGAATATGCTGAACACTTAACATTGACTTTCTATTTTCTGATGGAATGTCAGGAAGAGACTTAATTAAGAGGAATTGTTCCTCTAATAGAGAAGAAAATGTGAAATATGTATGAGGAAACTGAGAATAATAATTTCTATTGGGACTAAAATAACTTTGTAAATTACTTAAAATTTGAATGTACTAATTATATGGTACATTTCTTACTAGTGTACTTGTAATTTTGTAGAACTCTCTTTTTCCTTTAATTTCTTAATTTAAACAATTTTTTGCCTTTTTTTCTGCATTAATATAATAATCATAAGAAAGACAACTGACTACTGAACAGAAGTTATTAATTATATTAACCTACCTTATTTACATCCCCTAATGTAATATCTTGGCATACTTGCCCAAATCAGGTGAAATGAGCTCTTCTGACTTGAATGAGTTTACTTGCCACCATGGATTATTCAAAATGACACGTAGTGTTAAAAGTGCTAACAGCATGTTGCTCACTTCGGCTTCTTGGTATTGTGTCAGGTTTTTTTTATTTCCTTCCTTACGAAATAACTCTATTTCTTCTTTCTTAGGAAGATGCAGAGAGAGCCAGATACTCTCACCAGTCCAGTCAACATTCACATTTGGTTTGTGTTCAAACTGTATACTTTTTCTTTTTGATTATGGCCTTCAGAAACCAAACCAAAGAAAAAATGGTTTGGGTTCTGGTTTCTTTTTCTAATGGGAAGGATGAAGCTTCAAGTCTTCTGAGTATTTGCAGTTTTTGTCAATTTAAGTCACATAGAATTTTGAAGTTCATCTGGTATTTTATTTCCATCAATATTAAAAAGGTAGTTTATTTTTATGTTTCATTCTTCCAGTCTTTTCTTGCACTTTCAGTATTACTGTATTTCTTTAGTATTTGTGAAAGAAAAGGAATCAGTACCTTAAGATACAATTTGGAGAGTTTGGTAGATGCAAGATTCTCTTTCTTTGAGAAGGTGGGAATATATTATTCATTAGTGGCCAAAAAATTAGCTGAATAATGAAAGGTATCCCAAAGACTGCTAATAGAAATATTTATTGTATAGGCTCTTCTATATCATCTTTACTTGATATATATTGCTAAAGAACAGCTTTATTGAGGTTATGTTAACAGTTCCCTGATCTTGGATCTGCCTAAAAATCTGCCTAGAAATTCATCTGGGTGTATAGGCCAGGAAAGGGACAAATTACTAAAATAAAAGGGTTGGTTTTATGTATTTTGGAAGTTGGAATGAGCTGTTTCTTTGTGTGACTTTAAAGAAGGTGATTGTCACTTGCTAAGAGGTCTTGGCAATTAAATGTAGTTTTTGGTTAACTGAATTTTGTGTAATGTCATGCAAGTCGTAGTGTTAAGTGTTTCTGCAATTGGCAGCACAGGTACTTTTACCAAATAATTTTGAATAATTTCAAATTTTTGAATTTTTAAAGTAAATGCTTTATCAAGAAAACATGCAAAATATGCTATGTGCAACACTTAGAAACTTGTGAGCTGGTATAGATTTGCTCAGATCTGCTCTTGTCTTGGCTGACATAGCAAATATGATGAGATGGAGATTAAGTAATTGGCCGTTGTCTAAACAAGAGGGTTTGAACTGGGCAGATAATGAAGCTCATTTTTGGGGGGCTTACTTAGAATTTCTTTGACTGCTTGGTTATTTTCTGACATTCGGTGAAGATTAATATAATTAAATTTAAAAATTTATTTCATATCATGATATATTTTTATAATTTCATTCTCAAGAGTTCCTCAGATGTCAGTGCATCTCACAGGAGAGGAACAAGTACCTCCAAAAGGAGAGATCTTGTGGTGTGTAACATGGAATGAGCATGCTTTTTATTTATAGTGTGATGTGTTCACATTGTAACATTTTCTGTGTCTACTTACCAAGACAGTAATTTGGTGAAAGCATGCTGATAGAAAATGGTATTAATGGGACTGCTGCAATGATTGATGTAATCAAGTACTTTGTGATAGCAAATGTTTGAGCTGAAAGAAGTGCTAAGTGAAGTTATCTTCAAGACAGAATACTTAGAGATATGAAGGGAATTCATCTCTTCAGTCACTCTCTACCAATGTCCCCAACAGAGAAGTAAAATAAAATGGAAAATGGTTGTCTATCAACCTTGACTGATGCCTTATCAGTTTGACCTGGAACAGAGGCTAGACAAAATTAGAGGAATAAAGTAGTTATTTATTGAAAGGCCTTCAAAGGCCAGACTCTGGCAGTACAAGAGCCTGGCTGCAGCCCTGCCAAGATGGCCCTCAGGATGGATGCAGAAAAGGGGCTTTGGTCATGAGGTTTCACACTTTTATAAGTTATGGTCCATTTGCACATTGAGGTTAACTGTCTTATTAATAACTTGGAATTAAGAAGTTCCATCCTCCTTGCTTGCCTTCCTCTTTTTTGCGTTGTTTATGCTTTTGGGCCTGAAGTTCGGAGCAATTGTCCTTGAATCTTGAACTGGAGGGAATTGTTGTGTCTAACTACCCTGTGAAGAGAACTTAGGAACACTTAATACGAAGCTAAGAGCTACACTAAAGCAGAACAGAAAAAGAAAAAAAACCTCAAAACTTAAAGATATTGTGATAGGTACAAACATGTTGTTGAAAGTTATGACAGGAAACATTTTTCTCTTTTATGTTGTGATTTTAGAACAACAGACAAGGCTGAAATACAGAAATTCTGCTTTTTCAGTAACGGGTATTTCTGTATATTTGTGGAATTCCTCGTTTAGGCAACTTAAACATTTTTTAACAGACTATTAAACTGTTAATAGTTATAAAAGGTATAAGTTAAGTGTCAGGATCATAAGTGATCTGTCTTTATTCTCTGATAGCCAGGTTGCTTATTGGAGGTTATAATTAAAGACAGAAATTGTTTTAAAAAAATGAATAGTTAAGTTGATTAAAACTGATACAGTGACCTATGGGTCCTGTAGGTAATACTTCTAGTAACACAAAAAGGGACCATAGTCTGTAAGTTATATCTACACTATTAAAATATCATTTAATATATTAGTAATATTGGATGTATTAGAACTATTGAGATAATATAAACACAGTATGAAATAATATTAGCTAAATCTGGCCTATATTAATTTATAAACAAATAATCAATCTGAAACCAAGCAATTTCTGGTGGTAATTTGATGTCTAGAAAAAATTTTCAGATGTAACAATAGACAAAAATAAATTATTTTTCTTGCAATCCTCTCATTACTCCTCATTTTGAAAATTACACTGACCAATACTCCAGCATGCCACTACTATATAATGCAATATTTTCAGACTACCTTCAGTTTCTTTTTTCTGTTGTGTTACAAGTAGGCTTAGGTTGCTACTAAATTATGTTTTGTATTGCCCATTACCTACAGTCAAAATACCTGTGAAATTTTTAAATGAACTAGGAAAAAAAAAAGCTTGCTGTGAAAATTTAAGTTTTCTGAGTTGATAAAAAGAAGTATAAATTTCACAAATTTTGCTGTTATTGAGTGACAAGAAACATGGGACACTGGCTAAACTATTATTACGAAGCTGTTTTTATTAGTATTCATAAGACTTGGCAAATCTGGTAGACTCCCATTCTCTTTGCACACAGCTGGCCCTTTCATCACAGCTGGCCCTTTCATCACACTGTTCCTTCTTTTTCACACACTTGCTCCTCTCCAAAACATGTTTATCCCTCTATCCCCATCTTTAATTCCTGCCTGATCACAAAATACTATTTCCCATTCCTCCTGTGGAGTCTTTCATGCCCTGTACCCTGTAGGCCGTGACCTTCCTGAGCCTGTAAGGTGCCCTGGAAGGTCATTGCATCATGATGAGATGCACAGCTCAGAAAGGGGGCTGATGATCCTTTAGGGTGCTTTGCCTGTGTGGAGATGAGCCTTTTGTACATAACTGTGTAAATGCTGTCTCAGTTTAATGAAATCTACGATATGAGACTCGGCTTAATTATTTAAAATTCTTTCACCAAAATTGCATTACATATTTCAGATAACGTAGTGCTGTCCAAAATTATCTCACTTTTCATAAATTGGGATGTTGTTGGGGAAAAAAGATGAGTTTTTATTAAGTGGTCCCGCCTCAGAAAGCACTTGAGATCTGGAGAAATGGATATTCCTTCATTGTTAAATTTTTATAATTAGTGGAATATGTTTCCTTGTAATTTTTCTGTGAGTCTTTCCAGACTAGTTATTTTTTAACATTGTGATTTTCACCTTATTTTATTTTCTTTTACTTTAGTATGATGACAGTAAGGATAGATCTGCAAGATATTTGGTCCTTGTATGTTAATGCTTTGCATGTCTTTGAGTGAAGACTGTTTTTGTGCTTTGTTTCTAAGGTGTAATGATACTAACTAGTGACTTTTAATTATTGATTTAAAAAAGTATATAAATTTGTGCTATCACATGTTCAGACCTAGAACAGTTTTGTAAGTCTAACACTTTCTGTAGACTACATGTATAAGTTTTTTCAGGGAGAAAAGACAACTATCTTACAGTAAGCACTTTGTAGTATTTAGTTATTTCTAAACTTCGTAGTGAAGTGAGATACAGATTAGACTTGGAGGACATTCTTGGGGGAAAAAAGTGTGTATGCATCTATCTATATTCTCCATTACCACACAGAAAATTTAACTTAATCTACTAGAAAGTTATTTCGGTCCAGAGAAAAAGCAGCTGGTTTGTATATCTTTACTTAAAAGACTTCTTTCATATTTTTATTCAGTGATAGTAGATTGCATCACATTCTTAGTGGTATTATGCCACATGAGATCTGTGTGTGTTGTCTTAAGAAAAGGCAAGCATCAAGTACCACTAAAAGGAATATGTAAGCGGCTTAAAAAGCTGTATTTGTTTAAAGAGCAGTGTTACCTGAATTAGCTAACAGGTAGGCAAATACAATATAGTGCTTAAATTAGTCTGTATTGTTAAACTTTCTTAGTTTGTTTATTGGTTTAATTTTTTTTGTGAAATGTGAGCACTAGCTTTAAGCCAAGCCTATGTTAATGAGAATAGGGTTGATTATAGTTACACTTACCAGTTCTTTTCAACAGTGATAAAAGCATGGCCTATTTTTTTCTAACTATATAGTTAGAATTGCCTGTGTTGTTTCTGTTTTAGATGATAAAACCCTTAAATCCTAATGTTTGACTTCTTTATATTTTGAGATTGAAGATGCTGTTATATAGTGGTATTAATTATCTCAGTTTTATTCTTAGAGTCATGCTTACAATTAATCTCATAGTTCAAAGGAGAAAGCTGTTTTTTCCCATAAAGGTTTATTGGTTAGTTTTCTAGTATACTATTCATTATAAATATACTAAGTGTGTAGCATCATGGATAAAATTATTAACTTCCTGACATTTGCATAAATGTTTTTAGGAAAAAAGAAACCTCGTATTGATCAGATTCTGACCTCAATTTGTGTTTGAAACTGTGTTCGTATCACTGAAATACCATCAATGGAATCAGCTGAGTAGAAATCTTGTTCTGCTGGGGGCCTGGAAAAGGCTCTTTGAACCATTTAAAAGTGGCACTTCTCTGGATTAAAATTTATTCAGTCGGGATGGAGATACATGTTCAATTACTCCCACTTTGTCCCCTGTCAGATAGTTAGAAACATTTTAAATGTAGATGTATGGAGATTGAATTTGCCATAGACCTCCATGTTAACTCAGTGACTTATTTAGAAAGGCATCTGGATTATTGAGTTTATCAGTGGTTCCAGGGGCTGTTGCAGAAGAAGCCAGCCTGCGGTGTGAAAAAGTGAATGATCTCCTTTTCCTGGTGGCTGAGCTTAGGGAGGAAGTTGAAGGACTAAGGATTATTAGGGAAAGTGAAATGGAAATAGTGGAGTTCAACCTTTCCATCTTTGAGGGATGCCAACCAGGAGTTAGATGATCCCCATGCATCCCGCTGCCAGGCAATAGGAGGGCACCTGGTCAATGAAGGGGAGTGGAAATGGGTTCCTGTTCACAGAGGTAATAGTAAACATTCCTCCCGACTCCCATCAGCTGCCCAGGTACCACTTCAGAATAGGTATGAGATTCTGGATATAGAAAGTCAGCCAGACGATTTAGAAGAAAATGATCTCTCCAGTAGGCCTCCTAATAATGCTTCATCTGTGGGACAGATC
>VZTR01026467.1:0-13407 GCA_013400775.1 Chaetops frenatus | reverse complement strand
GCTTAGTATTCTAACCTGATAAGCATTTTTTTCAAGGCATCTATGCTATTTAACTGTTTGTCATATATGTAAAATTTTGTTGTGTCTGACAAGAAATTTTTCAGAAGCAGTTGCTCTTGTATAAGGGGATACTGTTTATCCATGTCTTTGGTTTTCATCCCAAACAAGAAAAGGAAATGAAAGAATATTAGGAAATAGATTTGCCTGTGTTAAAACAATGATCAGCTACAATCAAAGTACGATATATGAACGTCATGTTCAGTGCCTGTAAATAAATGGAATGTATCTGCTTCTGCCTCTGCCTCTTAGGGAGCAGCAGCAGCAGTATCTTTTCAGGAGAATTAAGCCTGAAATTCCAAACAGGGAGCAATAAAGTGCTCCAGTCAGTGGCAGTCCCAAGAAAAGGGTTGTAGTTTACCATCACCAGTTAGGTCCCTTCTCTTTTTTTGTTGCCTGCAGCTAGAGGTATTCCTGAGATTAACATCTTTTCACTTGCAGTTTGTCTTCACACGTTTGCAGTTCACAAAGTAGAAGTCCAAGAACCAAGGTTTCACAATAACATGTCTCTGGCTTTAGATCCACAGCAGCAGGAAATGGAGCAGAAGTAGCAGTTGTCTGCTTTCCATTAGCTAGGAGCTGGTGGCACCTGCTTTATCCATTGTGGGGAGATGTTTCTATGGCCTTACCCTACAGGCACATCCTTTCTCAAGGCAGGGGCAATGTAAATGTGCTTAGTGCAATTTTGGACATTGCGGGCCTATCTAGTCAAGCCTTCAGGTCATGCTGAGTAAAGGTACTTGGGCCTTTTAAGTCCCAAGTGATATCTACCAGCCCTTTGCAATTAGTCTTGAATGGCCTTCAAATGGCAGAAGGTGCCCATGTTTAAACAGATAAATTCTGCCCTTTCACTGTACAGTCAGGAAAGTGACATTCCTGCAGATCTGGGTGCAGGGTCTTCCCACCTTCTCTGGGGAGCTGGCTGCCTAGGAGGGTGGAGAAATACAGGTGAGTAGGGGAGTGTACCTTCCTTACAAGCAGCCATCACTCAAGGGGTTGTGTAGGTTTATGCATTGAGTAGTGATGGTAGAAAAGGTGTAAGTGCATTAGGAATAGAAGCCACTACTCTTCCCTGCTGCCAGGAACATGCCCTTCCCACTCAGTTCTTGACTCTTGTGCTAATGTAGACTTTCTTCTATTCCATTTGCAATTCCAGGTTTTCAGTGGCACATTAAGTTTTGTTATATTTAAGAATAATATTTTGTGTATGTTTTGAAGGCTTTTTGTAATTAGAAAAATACTGAACTAGTTGTTTGAAAGCATGCTCAGCTAAGCAGTAAGCAAGGAAAATACCTCTCAGTAAATGTACTCTACAGTTGAGCAAATTTCCTGTGCAGTTCCTTTAGCTAAGTCAGTTTCCTGTTCTTTTCCAATGTTATCCAAAATAAATTTTGTTCTTTTACAGTGTTATCCAAGATAAATTTTGTGGTATCATCAGCATTTCAGTGGAAGGTTTGCACGATGTTATGACTGAAGATTCTGAAACAGGAACATACAAAGAGTAAGTGGAAAATCTAATCTTGTTGGATTTAACAGTAGCAGTACTGTTTCATATTAAATGTTTTAATTTGAAAAATCTGTAGGTAGTTAAGACATGCTTGTTAGAGTTCTATTTTCTCAAGAGTGAGTGTTTTAGGAAGACAGGAAACTTTGGTCTTAAAGAAAATAATTGCAATGGGGAAAGAGGGCTTAAATGACCATCTAATTTTATATTCACTAAGTTACCTACTAGATGATGTCTTAAAACATTCATATGCTTGGATTTGCTTTTTGCTTACTTGACTGTTACATCTAAAATTTCAATACAGCAAGGCTGTGTGCTGATAGGGATCATCTTAGCTCAGAAGTAGCTCAGAGTTCCTTTGAGTGTGACATGAACCTCATGTAAGTTTACCTAGTGTACAATATTTCACAGCCTGGAGAACTTGAAAGCTTATCCCACAAGGACAGTTTTCCAGTTGTTCCACGTACCACATGTACTGTTTCAGGATATATCTCAAAAGACAGTTTCTAGAGCTAGGAGCAAGAGCTTGCTTGTGGCAGGAATGTGGGTGCTGGAGCTGTCAAGAGTGCTCTGCCACCCAGCACCACACTCATTCATCTCCTGATGCTTCCCTGCTTACTGATTGTAGTCCCTCAGAGCTGGGGGAAAAGAAAACAAACCTAATGAATAGTAAGAAATTTTTTGGACTGAGATCTTAATGTCATTTTTATCTCTGTAATGATTACTTACATTTAGAATAGACAAGTTGTAAGGCCTTAAAAACAGATGCTTTGCAGGGTATTCTTACAGACACTGCTTGCTAATAACAGAATCTACTGATGCTCTGATGCTAAGAATCAAGCATTTTCTTTCATGTCATTACATGGTGATGGAACAGACTGTATCTGAACTAATTAATTAACTGCTTAAGGGGATGTTTGCTGCCACTGAAGCCAGGTGGTACAGAACAGCCAGAATGCAGTCTATTAAAGTTCTCCACTTAAAACAGGTGGTATGCACACAACTGTGTGTTGAGAACAGTGTACACTCACACTGAGCCTGAACTATGCTTAAGAATTGCTTGGCAAAGGACTTCCCACCAAACTCTCAGTAAAGAAGATGTAACTCCAAAGTCTGGGAATATGCACAATGCCTGGCACTGTGTTTTGTTTACTGTTGGAGACAACATTACAGAATCCTTCTGTTTATAAACATGTTGCTTTGCCAGCACTTGTTAGAAAGAGTTCTCACTGGGAAATAAATAAACTTTATCCTAGTTAATTTCATATTTTAAGCCTGAAGGCTTGTAGAACTTGTCACTACTTTTCGAAACTCTGGGCATTGTTTTTACTTCATAAAATATAACCACACTGAACCAAGGACATATTTATGTTGACAGGTTCTGAAAGAGCTGCTTGAAAGATTCTGACATTTGTGTAATATATTTTGGCATCATCTGGAAGTAAAGTGAGAGCAGTCAGCTGAAATAATGTGCATTGTTGTAGCTCTTCAGATTGAAGTAGAATGGTTTAAGCCCGAACTGGTTCAAAAAAAAGATACTGTGTAGTCTACTGGTTATCATATTAGCTACTTATTGTAGTGCAGGAAATAAAATGATGTGCATGTTTAACACAGGAAAATCAAAGCTGAAACACTGTAGAACTTCAGCCACTGAAGGATGAAGAGAGGATAAACATGTACAGGGAAAACTGTAAAGGTTAAGCAATGGCAGTGGCTTAAGTGGCTTAACTGCTTTAAATGAATACATTTAAACTGGAATTTTAAAGAAATTTTTGTAGTTAAAGCAGTGAGATTTTGGAAGTGGTAGAAGTCTTGTCATTCTTTAGATTTAGATTGGATTTTAGTCAGGTTATGGAAGTGTTTACACTGTCTTACAATACAAAGGGATTACACTCAGCCAGGTTTCCTAGAGTTCATATTTCACATTGTAGTGATAATTATGAGAGAGCTTTTCAAACTTTTAAATTTTCTGGAAAGGGGAGCATTCCATTGCTCTAGCCTTGTTTCACCAGTACACAGATTTTTTCCCAATTTTATCATAATCTCTTCTTTTTTTCATTCCTCTCCTTGTGTTTTGAATTTTGTGGTACCTAAAATTTATGAAGGTCTGAAAAAGTTAATTCAATCTTGTATGTTTTGACAATTGACATTTTTGTCTTCTTTTCTGTTAATAAACTGAGATGCAAGCAGCCATTTGTGAGCAGAGGCAATATGCAATTTGCTGTATTATTTTGAAATAACTAATCCCTTTATTAGAAATGGCTTCTGTGTTAGTATTTGACTCTGCTCGCCATGCTATTTAGCATTTCATACAGCTCTAAACACATGTTAATAGAAAACTAAATATCTAAACAGAATAAGTCTGAACATTTTCATATAAAATCATATAAAAACACATAAAATCACAACCTTATTTCATTTTGGTAACATTAAAATGGCTTATTCATCTTAGTTGCTGGAGCATTTCACATGCTAGTGGAATGCAGCTATTAAAAGTGCTTAGTAGTGCAAGGCTGAAAGTGAACCATAATCTGCATCTGTCTTGGAAATTTGTAATATGAGAATTATGTATTCTTAGTGTCTTAAATCATACCTGATACATGGTGGTAAGGTGTCATCACCTGAGCGTATTTTAAATCCTTTTGTTTTTTAAGGCAGAAATTCCAGGAAAAGATTTGATAATGTGGTGGAATATTTGCCTGTTTTTTCGGCATAGAGCATGTAAGGTGAATGAAAGACATGTTTGCTATAGGATAGCTTCCATCACTGTCTTTATAAAGTCCATTCAAACCATTTCAGCAGACAGAAAACCTCTGACTTTTAAACTGGCTTTTTTTCTTCATATCTTCTGGTTTTATACTGACTTTAAAAATAAAAGTTAAAATATGGCTGTTACTTGCACATATGGGTACCAGTCAGCTAAAGGTTTCAGCAAACCAAAACATGAGTTTAAAACCTTTGTTCAGTGTCTTGCAGATTTTATTATAGAACCAATACTGCTGCCCTTACTAGTTTTCAGGTTCTTTTGCCAAAGATCTCACAGAAAACCATGAATGCCATGAGACATCTTTGCAGTCGTGGTATGTGTGCCACTTTGACTTCGTATAGAGTGCTTATATAGCACTTAATTGAAAAGAGCAGCAAATTTTTGTAAGGAACAGTAGGTTTTTCTGTATTATTTTTTAAAGCCATGTAGTCTATTTTCTATGTGCAAAGTGCATTTTTAACCCACAACTTAAGCTAAAATAGGGAGGATAACTGAGATTTCTGCATGGGTAGAGGTGACAGAGAACATGCATTCAGACTTCATTAGATTCACTGTTCTCAGAAAATAATTACTTGTGATTAGATTGCCTGACTTTCAGCAAACTCCCATATCTGTTCTGTGTTTTCAAAAGTGCTTTAAAATAATTTTAATGATAATTTATGTTAAAACTGTTCTTATTCCCATATTTAGCTGCATGTTAATGTCTCATTTTGAAGAGCCCAAGGTTACAGAAGATGAGGAACCTCCCACGGAACAAGACAAAAGGAAAAAAATGGTAAATTTTAGATCTGTTATTCAGTCATAGACCTCATTATGTGCCTCAGTTCTATCACACTAAATTCTTTTTAGGTTTGGTTGATCTACTGTTCTTAGAAAATTCAGGTTTTGAGTCAAGAAAAGATAATTTAATGCCAAACCTTGCGACAACGACACTATACACTTCTGCTTGCCTTTTGCATCTTGGTAATAAACATAAACATCATCTGTTCACAAAATCTGGACATTACAATACTAAAACAATATAAAAAGAATTTACTGAAAAAAAGCAGAGAGCTAAACTTTATTGAAATGTCAGGGCAGGCCAAATTTCTCCTTTTTAAAAGAATTTATATGCTTGCATAGAATTTTTTTCTAGTGTAAAGAACTCTTGTAAAGAAGCCAGTGTTTACTTGTGTAACTTTTCTTTTAAATACTAATAAATATATAGGAATATATCTATAAAAGCAATGTAATATATATATTTTTAAAAATGCAGAAACCTTTCCATATTTTCCTGCTATTAAAAATGCCTTAAGAGAAATTCCTAATGTCTTGCAATTTCAGATTTAAACAAAAATGCAGAAATACCATTTTCTGTGGTTCTTAAAAATGTATTACACTGTTCTATAATTGTTACTATTAAAAGCATCTCTAGACTCTGTTAAATTTCCTTCTTGCTTGTGGGCTTAAATTCTAGCTGTTTCTTGCAGAGTGGTAGTATTTATTCTTAGTGCTTTTGAATAATCTCTCAATATAGGTATATATGTATATATTGTTATCAATAGGGATCAATATGTCTAGGTATCAACAGGTAGAGAGACATGTTTTGTACATTAATCCGATTTAAAAGGCAAAGTAAATTTAAATCTGCAATGCTTTTATGTTCTTAGCTTTGTGTATACTCAGACTTCATTGCTGTCTGGCTAAACTTTTAATAGCTTTGTGTCAGACCTTAATTTTTCTGTTGCAGATTAACTTCAATAGTTTGGATACATGTGAGAAACTTAGACTTGTAAGATTTGCTGTGGACTACCTTCTGTGTGGATATGTCAGGCAAAATGAAAAGCAGGGCACATTGAATTATCCTTTATCATTAAATACTGTCATTTTTTCAGCTAACTTCAGTATACACTGTATTCTTACTCTTTCTAGTGCAGTTTCTCACAGCTGTCAAAGCAAGTGAACTGTAGTTGTTATGAATGTTAGCTATAAATTCATTCTGAACCCCGACTGAAATATGTATGTAGCTTTGCAGATGGTGCAGAAATTGAGACATGACACCTGGCTGTTTATTTCAAAATTGTTCAGGTCCTTTGGGTAGGTCACTAGTAGCAGAAGTATCAGATAATAATCAGAATTTTTCATCATGGCTTCGAAAGCACAGCTAGCATTTGATTTTAGAAACTGGATTAAAAAAAAAATCACCTGAGCCCATTTCTACCTACATGTGATGGAAGCTCCTTCCCCTCTGTGAGGAGAACACTCACATGACACTTAGAAAACTATAGTAGCTGATACCACTGGTAAATTAAAAGAGGGAATAAATATATAATGTGATAAGAAAATAAAGAACAACTAAAGGGAATCAGCAAAACCCCTGAACTGTTTGTCTGCTTCAAGCCAGTGCTTACAACCAGTGAGGTGGAAGATTGGTTTCTTCACACCAGCCCCACAGTGGGCACTTGTATCCAGTTTCAAGATAATTGGTAAAGTAACGAGATTGAAAAGCTAGTCAAATCCAGGTTTTCACTGAGCAGCATAAAGCACATTTCAATAATGTGTAGTTACTGGCCAAATTTTTGTTTCTGTCTGTTACTCTTTTGACTAAGAAGCTGTTGGAATTTATTAGTGGGGGTTTTTTTAACTGGAAAATAGATTTGTTTTGCCTTATCAGAATCAGGCACATTTCAATAAAACAACTATGGCCACACACGCATAAACTCAGCATATATACTGAAGTTCTTCCAAACTTAGGGTTTTGTTTGCTTAGTCAGTGAAGACTGCAGCTGTTTGTCGAATATTGTTGACAAACTCATTATATCAAATTATTTCATTTGTTTTGTTAGTTCTGAATACAAGTTCCAGAAAAGTAGGGCAAAAGAAAATCAAATTGTTGTTGTTGCAGGAAACTCTTATTTACTTGAAATACTTTTGATGTGACTATCTGAATGAAAACAAGTTAGCATATTGACTCCTTAATTAAGTCTGAAGACTCTTAAGTCGCATTTGGCTTACAGATGGTATATGCTGCTTCTAGCAGCAAGCATTATTCATACTACAGAAATCTCTTCTGGCTTAGAGTGCTACTGTTTTGAATGGTGAGGCAGCCAGGGAACAGTGAGGTATCTGGGAGCAACAACTCTGCACCAAGGTCAGTGAGAAAAGGAAGGGAGAGAAGGTGCTCCAGGGGCCAGAGCTGAGGCTCCCTTGCAGCCCATGGTGGAGACCGTGGTGAGGCAGCTGTGCCCCTGCAGCCCATGGAGGTCAGTGGTGGAGCAGAGATCCACCTGCAGCCCATGTTGGAGCAGGTGGATGCCCCAAGGAGTCTGACCCTCTGGGAAGCCCACACTGGAGCAGGCTCCTGTCAGGACCTGTGGCCACATGGCAAGAGGAGCCCACATGGGAACAGCCTGTTCCTGAAGGACTTCATCCTATGGAAAAAAAGGGATCCATACTGGAATAGTTAGTGAAGGACTGCAGCCCGTGGATGCACTCATGTTGGAGAAATTCGTGGAGCACTATCCCCTGTGGGTGGGGCCCCATGGTGGAGCAGGATAAGAGTGTGAGGAGGAAGGAGCAGCACAGACAACATGTGATAAACTGACTGCAATCCCCATTCCCCTGTCCCTCAAGCTGCTCCAGAGGAGGTAGAGAATTTAGGGTTAAAATTGAGCCCAGGAAGAAGGGAGGGTTGGGAGGAAGGTGTTTTAAGATTTAGTTTCATTTCTCATTGCCCTACCCTGATCTGATTGGTGGTAAGCTAATTTCTCTGAGTCAAATCTGTTTTGCTCATGTGAGAAACTGGTGAGTGATCTCTTCCTGTTCTTGCTCAGCCCATAAGACTTTCATTATATTTTCTCTCTCCTGTCCCATTTGTGGAGGGTGTGATTGAGTGGCTTTGGTCAGGGTCACAAGGATGAGAACACTTGTATTTAAGTACCTGTTTTTCTGTGCAAAATTTCCTAGAGTAATTTTATACATGTTCAGAGCTATGAACTTACAGAAACTAACTATAAATGCATGCATGATATGTCCCAAATTACAGTTTTAGGTGAAAAAATGCAAATCATTCAGAAACTGGTAAATTATTTGCTTGGCAAGGCAGGAAAAGAATGCCACTAACTTCAGCAAATATTGATTAGAGTAGTTGTGATTTAGAAATTTCATTAGAAAAGTCTACTATATTCTAGAGGTTCAAATTACATCTACTGAAGAAAAACAAACCCCTACAGAGTACCAAACTGTTACTGCAATTACTTCCCCTTTCCAAAGAGTGTGATGGTAGTAATAGGTAATAAAATGATCGAGTCTTACCTTGAAAGAGCAAAATAGTTTCCTGACCTTCCAGCATAAACAGTAGTGTTGTGTGGGTTTGACACTCAGATGAGCCGATCACAGATCTGCATTAATTGCCATTGATTTCAACATCCTACTTCTTCACAGTGCAGCAAGCCACAGGTGTCCTTGTCTCCCATCCCCTTCCATCCAGCCTGGTGGATTGAGGGACAAATGTGGCATAACTGTCGATGCCCTGAGCCTGCCCATGTGTCCGCTGACACTGGAATTAGCAATACATCCTCTGTCAAAGTAGCCTCTTCTTTTACCGATTTTCGATTTCATTAAAAGCCAGCTAATGTGGGAACATACTGACGGATATCCTGTCCTTTGCTGCCCAAAAGAAAACTGTATAATCCAGCTAGATTTAGGAGGTTTATAGCTATGAGTACTAAAGTGTGTCTATTCTTGATACATATGGACAGTTCATTTTGTCATATAGTCTGAACAAGTTCAACTTTTTCAGTGTTTTGTTTTCTTACTAATAAAATAAAACTGACCATAGTGCATGCCATAACTACAGTCCTTGGTAAGATCTATTCTGATTTTTAGGAGCCACAGAAACCTCATTCAACAGTAACTAATAAAGCAGCTTTGAAATTGTTTTATCTTGTAGAAGCATGAAACCTTAGAGCAAAGTGTAAGACTCATGATTTAACAGCATTTCAAATAGTTTTAAACTGATACTTGCCTTGATAATAATTAATTTGATCTTTGCTGTGCACAAGTGTTTCCTCTTGTTTCTCAAGTAAGTACGAAGAAAATAAAAGCAGATTTCTTCCTTGGGCTGAGGTTAAAATCAAAATGCATAAGTCATAGAGTATTTTTAATGCATTACTATTATTTTAATAATTCCTCTTTTAATATTCTTCTTATTCATTTTAATGCATGTTTTTCTTTTACATGTGTTCCACAGCTTGCACTGAAGGATCCAGTACACACTGTGTCACTGCAGCAGTTCATCTATGAGAAGTTAAAGGCACAGCAGGAATTACTTGGAGAGCAAGGCTTTCATGCCCTCATGGAAACCGTGGATACAGAAATTGTTGCCCAGCTACAAGAATTTTTACAAGGCTTCTAAATAAGCAGAAACAAGATTTTCTATGTCAAATTTTTCTTTCAAAAAATATGAAAGAACTCTGGCCTTCTGTCTTGTATGGACAAGTCTAATGAAAGGGGAAAATAACTTGTGACAAAGAAATAATAAGTTTTACCTGTTGCTCTGAAACAATGCTCTTTGGGTTTTTTTAATGATAAAGGGTTAAACAAGTGTTTTGTCGTTAAGCTAATATTTCCATGATTCCCAACATGGTATATGCTGCCCTAGGTAGTACCATTTTTTGGTACCCTTAACTGTGTTTTTGGTTCACAAAGCTATGTCATAAAGTCAGAGGTCTCAAGGAACTTACTAATGGATATTAATGGGAAGCATCTGTTAATTCAGCACTATAATTCAGTATCAGGAGATGTTTCTTTTAATACTGTAGATCTGTAACTTTCTCCCTTTTTATTGCTCTTTTTAGACTGTATGTTCCACCTTAACAAACAGAAGGATTTAGGAAAGCACTAAGACTGAGCAGAAATATTCCTTTATGAGGAAAAGATAATTCCCATTTGAATTGTCTCAGAGAAAAAGAAACTTGGATTGTAACAGTTAAATTGTATTTGAATTGTTAGAGAACATCAGTGTATATTTCTATCTGAAGATGTGAGTTTTCATTTTTATCACCAAGTTTTCCTCAGTTCTGTTACGAAAAAATTTACTTTCTTAAGTTCCTTCTATTTGACTTTTAGCTGTCATAACACATAGAAATTCACCGGAGGTTGATGAGTAATTAATTCTAATTAATTTGTGGCTGTACCTGGACTACTTAAAATTACCATGTACAGTATCTCAATTCTTTGTGTTTTTTCATCAAAGACATGTCATGAGGATACTTCAGAATTGTTGCTAAAATGTTTAAGCCCAAATGGTCACAATTAAAACATTTATTTACAAACATGGGGCTTACTTTTAATTATTTATTAGTTAGCTGCAGGGCTCACAGGGTAAAGCTGCTGCTTTCTTATGTGCCTTTGTTTTTTGTACCTTTCAGGTGGAAGGGGGAAGAAAATGCTGATTTCCATTTTCACATTTTTCTTTAAAGTACTGATTTTCCACTTTCAAAGTTTACATAAACTTTGCCTCACTAAGGGATGATTCAGCTATTAAATCAGTCTTTTTTTTCCAGAGGGGATTAACTGTTTAAAGACACCTACAAGCTGTTGACAATCTTACCAGATTACCAGATGCTTTTAAAAATACGAGCCTTTCTTTAGTGACCTTTTGGGGAGTAATCTTTTTTTAAACCTTCCCTCTGTTTGCAGAGGACGGCTAATCTTTCTTTCCTCCTTTGCCATTAGTGACAGAGGCTGTTGGGGCTCTCACAGGTTCTGAATGCAAAACCCCCCCTGTCCCCTGCTGCCAGCATCTGTCAGGAGAAGTTGTGTCAGAACTCAGCTCATGGTTTCCTGCACTTTGCCTGGGCACAGGGAGGATTGCCAGAAGAATTGCTACTACTCGTTTGTATGTTATGTGTGTGTCATTTCCTCAGTCGTCCACCACTATCATCGCATAATTAGGAGGTTTATCTGGTTGCCTTTGGTACTTGCGAGGGGGGAGACCCAGTGTGCTGATGGTCCCGTTCAGCTGTCAACCACAACTACCAGAACCTGCTGGCCTTTGAGTAAGGTTGGATTTGCTGCACAGTTAATCTGCAGACACCCTGAGCTTTTAGCTCAGTATAAAATCCGTGCAGATCTGGTCACCCTTGCTTGCTTTGACCCCACCTGGCGTACAGAAACAGGTCCTGGCAGGAAGCAGTACTGTCCAACCACGCTTCTGCAAAACCCCTTGTGCAGTGCTCAGTGGTGCCCCACGAAGTTTCGAGGGGAGGCAGGTCCTGACCTAAGCTGTGTGGCCAAACCAGCCAGCTGCCCATGCTGCGTCTCACAGGTCAGATCTGTCACCGTGGGATCTGTCACCGTGGCTGCGCAGCTGAGACAGCCCTGCCTGCCTGCCTCGTTCTCAGAGCAAGCCCACCCCCTCACCTCATGTGGTGGAGTGTTAACTGCAGTTTCTGTTAATGCATGATGTTGGCAAAGACCCTGTCAAGAATGATGGACATAGTTTCAGCTAATAACAGCACAGTAAGTTGTGATTAACTTTCTGAGTAATGTCTCTGGATGTGTTCATTTTCATATGCATTAGGGAACAAGTTAAATTTGTTACTAGGTGTTTGGCTTGTGATCTTGGAAGATTTTACTCTGAGGCTTGGACTATAATTGAAAACAATCATCATTATCATAACTGTTTATATAACAACCGTTGTCAATGGGCACAACGCCAAACGAGTGCCCAGCTGCAGCCAGCAACAATCTAGTACTCAAAGTGGAGAAACTTCAGCTTGGTACAGCAGAGAAACATTTACATACTATCATTATGTATTAAACCCTTACACATAGGATTGAATTTTCACTGGAAGAGTATGGATTAGGACTGCAACAAGCTATAGCCCTTTTTGAATTTGATGTTGAAACTTTTAGGTTTGGTCTCTAGAGAAAGAATGGAAAACAATTATAGCAATTAGCCTGCCACCAAAGCAGTAAAGTACTTTCTGAAATTCTTGTGAGGAAGGATTTTTGATTCTCTTGTTCTCTAGGCTTTGATTTTCAAGACAGAAGTAATTTAAATTGGGGTATTTTTTTTTTCTATGGCAAAAATGAGTACTACTAAATGCTATGAGTTTACTTTTCAGAAAAGGCAAGGTGAAGATAAACTTTCTGCTTCTGATAAGAGTTAAATGGGAGGACTAATTCTGCTGCTTCCTTCTTCAAAACATTAGCTTTGCTGTATCATTGATGACCATTTTTAGGTCTCTGGCCTAATGTGTTAATAACACACGTGATCTCTGCAATCTGTTACATCTTTCCCAGCTTTAGAAACAAATTTATCCAAGCTATAACTTATTTCTATTTAATAAGTGGGGTCTTCTTCTCATAAAAAATAGAACTGGAATAACTTCTAAGGATGTTTTCAGGTTATTTCATCTAAGGATATAAGCAGTGGGCAAGGTCTTTGTTCTTGCAGTGCTCTTTGCCTTGCCCTCACCCTACCTACAGTGAAGTGGTGGAGGATTTTGCATCATTTGTGAGCAAGTGCCAGGATCAGGCTGTGTGCTGGAGACCTCAGCCGTGGTGGTGGCCCAGGAGGTGCAGAGGGAGTGCAGGTGCCTGTCCCAGCAGCACTTGTGGGCAGCTGCAGAGAACCCCACTCCTTGCCAGGGAAGCGACTGCTTGTGGCATAGTCAGCAATGGGCAGGCTTGTTCTGCCCTCTGGGCCTTCACTGAGAAGGGGTTCCACAGCTCCTGGGAAGAACACACTGTGCAGGCCATTCATGTCTAATTCTTTCTCTTCAGGGTCTTTGCATGCCCAAATAACTCATCAGCTTTTTCCAGTGTATTTTCCCTGATACTGAGACTATTTTGGGTGGGACTTTGAGCACCCTGGTCTAGTGGAAGGTGCGAATCCATGGCAGAGGGGTTGGATCTAGGTGGTTTTAAGGTCCCTTCTAACCCAAACCATTCTGTGATTCCATGTTTTTAAGCCTTAGAGGATTTATTTGCAGGAGGGAAACTTAGGTGTTCAGACATGTTCTCACAGAATTCACAGAATGTCCAGGTTGGAAGTGACCTTCGCGATTGTCAAGTCCAACCCATGCCCTAA
>VZTR01026466.1:118137-176142 GCA_013400775.1 Chaetops frenatus | reverse complement strand
ACAAACAAACAAACACACAAACAGCATAATCTGGCTTGTTTTATATCCATGTGGGATAAACCACATGCTATAGGGATAAACCAACATCTGAGAGATTCAGGTCAGACACTAGCAACAAATTTCTAATTCTAAGAGTGCAGAATTGAATTAGATTGCCTGGGAAAAAGCACATGATAAAATTTTCAGCACTAGACATTTGTAAGAACAAGTTCAACAAGCATCTATACAGAAAGATGAAATCAACCCTACTCTGGGCAGAGGACAAAATGAGTTAATCTAGTCATTTGGATGACTTTTACCCCAAAGATGCTAAACTCTATGTTGAATCAAAACACTTGTTTTGCCTGTACCTCCCGGTTCTGTCACAACTGCAAACCCTTTCCCAGGTAATTAGTATTTTAGGATTACAACGAAAGGAATGCAGCATTACCAGAAGATTTTAACACCATTTAAGGAACAAAACACTGCTAAATTTCCAAGTAAGAGAAATAGAGTGTCATCTTAAGGACTCCCGTAGCAAACAGAAAAGCTCAGCAAACTTCTAGTTAAGCAAAATCATTTAGCAATCTTCCTGAAATATTTTACTATTTACAGTATTCACACACAGGAAACATCATGAAAAGGAGCAGCACACAACCTTTCTCCCATCCTCAGTGAATTGGATTTTAAACTACTATTATTTACTGCAATGATGTCTTAGAAATACTTCACTAAAGCAGATCCACACTGTCACAGATCTGTAAAGCATTTGTAAAACATATTTTCAGTACCTGAAGTACTTGAAGACATATGGGCTATTAGTAGGATTCTCCACATTGTCATGCTGTTGTCGCTCCTTTGAATTAAGTATCAGGACTAAGTCCATCCTTTTGTGGAATCCAAGAAAGTACTGAGAGTGTTGGTTAACACCTCCAGTAGCTTTTCTTTTCACAATTTATTTCTGAAACACTGTTTGCAACGGGACCTTGGTCAGAACTCCTTATTGCTGGAAATCTCTTCTAATTCACTAGTTTACCTAATGCTTCCTATTAATTAGCTCTAGGCAGCTTCCTGCTTAGGACCTTACATGGACCTGAGTTGTTTTTCCATGGCTCTCTGGAAGAGAGAGACAGCTGAAATTCAGGCCACCTGCATATGGCTGCTGTCTGCTGGGTGGCTCACATTCGTGTAGTTACAGAGGTACAGGCCCTTTGACAGACACACACGTGCTCAGTGCCTGTGGAGAGAAGTCCTACCCATGTAAGCGGATTGAATGATATGCTTTAAATTACAAGCAGGACCAGCTACTTGTGGCTTCCTTTTACTGTTCCTCCTGAAGGGCTCTGTTCACCATACAAGTGCTGACAGATTGTTTGATGAAATTTTCAAGTTCAAGAGATGAACAAAAGCAAATATAAAACCAAAAGAAAAGGAACTACTTTCATGCTGTTCTTTCATACTTCAAATAGGGGTGCTTCTGTTTCTTTCTTCCCACTTGTTCTATCACGGTTAATATGTCTTAGGTCATTCAGAGGTGGTTAAACAACCTTGAAGTGCTAGTGAACTGATCCAAAAAGTAATTCTTCACACCTAATTAATACGTACACTTAAGAAGGGGAGAGTTTTTGTTTTGGTTTATTAAAAGCAGATGTGTTGGATGAGAGATGGACTTAGAGTCACTGCGGGAGGACACACTTCATCCACATGAGCCATCTGAAACTCCATTATGTTTAGTCTAGGCTACATATCAGAGCTGTCTATAGCCAGCAGAGAGGGATAACTATCTTTTGTGTATGATTAAGCCCATCCTAAAATAACTGTCAAGAACAATACAGGTTTACCATTCTATGCAAATGATAATTTTTCTCCCACCAACTATAGAGAGAGCGCCTTTATCATTAGGTTAACGACAAATAATTCCTAGGTGTTTAATTTGTATTGAGTGAGGAAAATCTCCACAGAAACTCAAAAGTCAACCTCAAATTGAAGTCAATTTTTTGAATAGGATCTCTTCTTCTTTCAAGGCTGCCAGACTAATCTTGCACTAACATTTATTCCATAAGACTTTTTTGTGTTACAGGTCCAGGAAGTGAAGAGCCAATGAAAATATTTTAGTGGTTTTTTTCAGCTCTTCCAAAAACACCTCTGACAAATTTTTGTTTCCTAGTTTTAGGAAGGGAGACATGAGCCACATAAGTATCCACAAATTTATCTAGATCAACTCCTGAGTTGTTTTGGGCTTGACCACCAAATTAGCTGTGGATAATTAAGCTTTAGCACTGATCCCAAGACATATAGTGACACCAAACCTGCTTCTGTCTATTTACATATCCTTGCTTTCCTCCATTATAAAGTTATGAAGTAATTTTTAATTTTTTTTACAAAGAAGCTATTTAATTGCTTAGCTTTTGGTGTTTTTCTCTTCCAGTTAGTCTTATTTTGACATGCAGCGTATTCAGCATAATATTTTTACACCACCAAATTTCTCACTGACCAAACCTACTTTGTTTGTACTTTCTAGTAACATATGTGCTTTCCTATGGTACATTTCTATCATCTGGTTTAGGCCAAGAATTTTCATCTAGATGGGCATCTCTAAATTCAGAATTCCACATAAATTGCAGGAAGAAACAACAGATCCAAAGGAGTAGTTATGGTTAAGTGTATAATTATACACTTAGTGGTTATAAAGTGTTTTTCAGACTATAGTTTTTCAGACTAATGGAAGAAGAAAACACATCCTCAAAAAAATCATCCTCATTGCTCTAGGTGGCCATTTTGCTGCCACCTAAAAAATGTGTAACAGTGCAGCACAAGGCATTTTGCTAAGAGCTGCAATTTCAAGCTTCAAAACTCATAAGCCCTTGAGACATTTTAGAGATTTGGGCTTTGAAAACTGATTTTTGCATTTTATTTGCCTGGATGAAGAGTAACAAAAGATCTGGTAATGTCTCCATGACCTCGGTCTACCACATTTCACAGCAAATGCATCAGCACTGCATTTTCATGTTAGACAAAGAACCAAAAAATTTTATGGGTTTTATGACACCATGACAGAAATGTAGATTTGGCTATAAGATTTAAGATATTATATTGTTTATAAACAAACATATATATTCCTTTCCTAAGCCTAAAGTTTTTAGCCAATCTTCATATTCTTTTTAGAATTAGTTTCATCTCACAGCACTCTTCATTCAGTCCCTTCTCAGATATGACTGCAACTTTTGGAAATGAAGGTAACCTGTACTAAATACAGCACAGTATGTGACCTTAATAAAAGAACTAAGAAATCCATCACCATCTCCTTAAGCTTTTATTCTGCATTCAGGCTCTTAATCCTGGCATTCCTGTGGTTTCTCTAAACGCCTCTCCAAAACATCGGAACATTTCCAAGAATAAGTCTCCATTCTTCCTCCACCCTGGCACACTACAGCAACCCCATTCCTCTCTAGTGTACATAGGACAATCTGGTAAGTCAGTTTCTAAATCAATTATATCAGCCATAAAATATGCCAGTTTCCCAGCTACAAACGGGATACAAATTGCTTTACTGATATGTGTTATATAGACAAATATTTCAAATCAGATATCAAAGGCTCAGTTACTTGTCTCATGAAAACAAGTCTTGTCATTCCTATTTCTCAAAAGTAGTTCAATCCAAAAATAGTCTAACAATCAATAATTCTTCCTGAATTATGTTACAGATGACCATTTTAATTTATACATCATCATCATTATTTATGCTGGAGGAAATTAAAATATGGACAAGCAATTAGCACTGAGATAAACAACACTGAAGCGAGGAAAAGACATAAGCCCTGTTTAGTCCATATTCTAATCTTTAACTAATTGGTTGCACTCCTTCAGTTAAATCTCATAGAAAAGCTTTAAACACTGAGGCAGACAATCCCATTTTAATAGGTAAAATCTTCTGAACTTTGTAGTTCATTTATTGCCAGCTTACAAGATTTTTGGATTTGCATACATCTAAAATCTATGGTCACTTGGTTCTCCTATAAACACACAAAAGTCAGAATTGTCTCTAATCTCATTCTCTACAATCTTTCCACAATAGAAAGTGAGAGCTTTCTGAAGGTAGTTCATTCCATCCTACAGTAAGTATTGAAGGAGGAATGTACCTTCTGGCAGTTCTTATTTTTTTCCATTAGCTGAGGAGTGAACAGGCACTTCCATAGAGCAGACTTGGACACACAGTTTTAAAAGGCTCAAGTCAAGTAAAACAAGCCTGTGCAAATCTAGGAGAATGAGCCTACGTTCTCAAGGAATGGTCTCACTCACCAAGTTGAATATAAATCCTTCATGTNAAAAAAAAAAAAAAAAATCATGATATCAGATTCAAGGGTCGTATTTCAAGGACAATGAGGAATTTCTGGAGATGCTAGAGAAAGGAACACTTGCTCTGTGTGTGTGATTTAGTGACTTAAATTTGTTTCCACTATGAAAAATGCCTCATCTATCTTCTTGCCTGTTATATTAAAAGCCCCCTACTCCACAAACCCTGAAACACGTGGGCTGCTCAGGCTTGCTCTTACCACTGTCAGGAGTAGGAAGGAGAAAAGATTATTTGATTCTATACTGACAAATATAATGAAAGAAGAGACGACAGCAGAGAATTTCCTTGTTGGCTGCCCAAATGGTTCCTGCTACTTTACAAAAAATACAAAGGAAGACTTATGTGTGTAGTAAGGCCCTCTCACTGCCACTGTGCAGAGTACCTGTGTTGAGATTTATACCTGATAGACCGGCAGGTTCCTAGAATCACAGAATGGTGGTTCTACCATCACCCCCCAACACAGGCAGGGGCACCTTCCACTGTCCCAGGCTGCTCAGAGCCCCATCCAGCCTGGCCTTGAGCACTTTCAGTTGGAGGGGCATCTACAGCTTGTCTGGACAAACCTGTGCCAGGGCCTCACCATGCTTAAAGGGAAGAATTTCTTCTGAATATCCACTCTAAACCTACTCTATTAGTTTAGGTTACCTTCTGCAGTTTAGGGACTACAGAAATCTTGTAGCAGAGTTAAGTGCTCAGACTGAACTTAAGAGTAACCAGAACTATATTTTATCCACTAAAAAATGGCCTCCTAGAAATGGTTTTTGTTCTGAGCACTGAGTTGTGGCAGTTACAGTATCTGGGCTCCATCTTTGCAAAGTGCCTCGAAAGGAATAGTAAAGGATGTTTAGGAGAATGTTTTGTTTGCAGCCAGCCTAGAGACATGGAATTGACTGGTTTCTGGCCTATGCAAGGTAGCTTCATACAGGATTTAAAGTAATGATAAAAATTAATCTCAGTATAAATAAATTTGTGCATATCTAAAATTGTTCCTGGTATGTGACAAACACACATCACTCACATTTACGTCAATGAGTGAAAATATACCTTTCCAACATAATAATTTTTTTTTGTACTGCCCTAGGAGAAATACTCATCTTTGAATACTTATAGCAAAAGTAAAAAGAAATTACTCCATCAATAATTTATAGTGGTCAATTTCAAATATATACTCAAATGCAAGACCTATAATCTTACATAGCTCAACAAAGAAAGGGGAGGTTAAAAAGTTTCACCTTTTACACATAAACTAATTTCTTCAGAATGTAAAAATGCTCTGATAAACAGAATATTTCTCACCAGATGGCTTCTTTTAAAATGAAGTATCTAAAAAACAGAACAAACATATGAAAAAAAACCCAAAACAAAACATTAAAATAACCCGTCCAGGGGCGACCTCAGTTTCAGCTCCATAATGAAGTACATATTCAATATTGCTGCCCAAGTTTAATGGATTAATTCTATTATGCATACAGTCTACAGAGAGAGAATTAGGCAGTCTTAACCATCATTTCTCCAGCTTTTAGACCCATATGGTCCATGAAATCTTCTCTAACTCAGTCAATTCCAATCACATAAAAATCTCAATTCTTATTTATCTATTTATAGTTTTATGGGGTTTTTTAAAGCTTTTTTCTCTTGTTCCCAAAGGATTATCTCTGGGGTGGCCCCCTGATTTCTACAGTGAGGTTGTGTCTTTCCTTGCCCTTGTGACACCTTTACCCTGCATGCTCAGAGATTCCTTCATGACAGCATCATGCAGAGAGTGGCCCAGAACAAAACATTTCATATCCATGGTAGATATAATCCATGCCTAGCAATCTCTAACCTGCCTCTTCCTCTCTTCCACCTGCGCAGGCTACTCTTACCTGTGAATTCTGACCCCAGACACTGCTGACCTGCTCTGAGGCCACCCCTGCCTGCTCCACTGCCTTTGCAGCATATTCTAGGATTTAGCCCAAACGTTGGCTAGATTGGGGCACAGGAGCAAAGACAAACCCAATATTTGGGTTTTGTTCCTTAAATCCGCATTCATTCCTATCCTCATTGCCTGCCACAGAGGAGTAGCTGCAGAACCCCAGGGTTATACGGTACAAGAAGACAGCATAGCCTGGACCCACCATTTCATGTATGCACACATGGAACACAAGAGTTCTGCAAAGCTTAAAGCATTTTGTATAAACCACTAGAAAAGCTCCACCCCTCTCCCCAGCTACCACCCTCTGCCCATTCCAGCCAGAGGTTGCTGCTGGCTTTTTTCAATGATTTAACTCCAAGCATTTAAAAGAAGGGATATTTCAATATGTTTTTCTGGCAGATAAGAAATTACCTGGATATCAGGAGCTATTGAATTCAGCTTTAATAGTATCAATAAACATTTCTGATTAAATTATGAAATTGATTTTATCATTTTGACCACTATGTTTTTACATCAATATCATCATATGACAGCAAATGTAGTTACTGCTTCATTATTGGTCTTAGACATAGCGCTTCAGAGTACTTATTTGACTATATTACAAAATCATACCTGATTTCCTACAGTACTGTAGTAACTTTTGGCCAGGTCTTGATATGAAGAACCAATTACAATTGAATTTTCAAGTTATTAAAATATATACTTGGTTCTCAGAAGCCAAGGCACAGTTCTGCTGCTTGTTTAGCAGTTTCAAGGCAAGTTTCAGGATGTATGGATGGTTTGGTTTTGTTTTTTTTTTTTGGTCAAATAATAATCCCTCCTGTTCCTCTTGATGAGCCATCTATCAGGTTTCTTGTGAACAATCTAAACACTATTTATTAACAAGAAGGAACAAAGTGCTATTTATAATGTTCATTCAAGCAATCCAACAAAAACTCAGAGTTTCTGTAGCTTGGGAGCATTACTCTTGATTCCAGCCTCCCCTCTGTCAGAATAATAGCTGTGTGTTGGGCCACTCCAGCTCCGCATAAGGTTTAATGTTCTGTTAAGAGAACACATAATTCAAAAGGTCCACTGTTGCTCTGATACATGCATAATAGTAAATCAAAGGTGCAATGTGCTGGATACTTATGTCTCAGGGTTAAGAAAAAGTCTGATCAGATTAAAGAAATTTCAGTTCTGGGCTTTTTGACTGCTGTAAATTTCCACAGGCCCTCCCATGTCTGAACCTTTCTAGGCTGGAGAGCTATGAGGCATCTTCATTGACGCAAACTGCCTTCATGGAAGAGGAGCAGTGAGTTGAGACCTTAAGCTGTTTTTTCAGACTGCACTTTTGTAATGAATCTGAGGATCTGCTGATATGTTACCCAAAGGTGTCTTTTCCAAAACAGTCAGTCATGTTTCTTCCTCCCTAATTGTAGGGGCATCTATTTCCAAATGTAACTAGTCCCTCCAGGTTTTTGTGGGCTCAGGGAAGGGGGTGGGGAGGGGTCAATTGGAACTTATGCCCTTATCCCTCTTGCATGATTATTCCCTAATATTCATGATTCCCTAATATTCATGAAAATATTTAAGCCACTGACAAGTATTTGCCTTGACAAGCCTGTGGAGAACTCGGTACACTCTTGTCTGTCTCAAGATAAACTATTGCCTGAAAAAAGACATCAGCAGAGCACAGGATCTTGTTTCACCTTGCTTTGATTTCAAAAAAAACAAATACACTTGGTAAGCTACTCAAAAAATATTTTCAATTTAATGCCTATGGGAATGAGTGATTTATATAGTGCTGGTTAAACCAGCCACAGCACAGACAGGCAACGCACTGCCTCCATGCAATGACTCTGGCCTGTAAGTGCTGCTGCACCAAAGTCAGAACACACTATACACCACACCTTGCAGTATAGTCTGCTGCTGGCATGGGGGTATCAGTATTTTGTTCATTTGGTTAATGCCAGTGTTCCTTTTATTTTCTATCCCACCCTGTACAGAGTTTCATTATATACTTCAGCAGAAAATGCCTCGGTAGACCATCCATCAGAATTGGAGTATGACAACCAGGAATTTGAGCACACTGGAGTTTGCTGCCCGTCATGACAGATTTGTGTCTGGCCTTTCAGCTCTAAGCCCTTTTGCCAGAACAGTTTCTCCAAATCTTTACAACACAAAGTCTCTCAGAAATCCCTTTTTTGCTGTCCATCCCTGATTACCCTTCCAAAGCTACACCTTTATTTTGCAACAGCTCTGACTTCACTCACGATTCTGTTTGGAAATGTAAAAGTACCATATACCCACCAGACACTTTGAACTGGAAACAAGGCAAAAGCTCTGCTGGAGTCAATAAGGCTTGTTGATTTATCACCTCTTCAGGATGTAGCCTCAGCTGCAGGACCCTGTGTCTTCTCTGAGCCACCTGAATCCCGCACTGGAGCTCTTAGGTCAACACCCTAACACCCAAGATTTCCTTGAGGACTCCTGATCTTGTACAAGGCAGTGAGAAGTTTAAATTTTTCAGCACAGCCCAGCAAAAGGGGGTTGGGTTGCTCAAGGTACAAAGAGCAATTCAACACCAATGTCACTGCAAGTGAAGGAAAGCACTGGACTATACAGAAATGAAAAAAAAATCCAAACCTCTGAAGCATCTATGGTAGCTTTTCAGCCTTCTTTGGGAATTATAAAAAAAACAAGTGGGTGCTTCCCACACTAATAACCCTTTGTCTTATACAGGCTCTTTGAAAGGTGCTCCTTTTAAAATTTAACATTTATTCATACAAGTAGTTACACTGATGAAACATGGAAGTGTGGGTATCCTTGCTCTACAGAAGCAATCAGCTGGGGTGCCATGAGTCATCTCACCTCATCTTAGCTAACTAAAAGCTCACAGCATCTCATCTCATCTCAGATAGTTATATATGCTTCAACTGTTAGAGAAATTTCTTCAGATCATAAATCATCCTATACACAAGTGACTGCATTAACAGGATGAATCACTGAAGAAAGGAGGAATTTTAGTGACTGACTTAAACTAAAAACTAATCTCTAGAGAGGTAAAATCAAGAGAAATAATAATTTTCATAATCTCACCAAAAAAATATTTAAAAAAAAATTGCAGAAGAATAGGAGGCAGGAATTTTTCTCTTCAGTCTCACATTGATACCTGAACCATCACAACATTTATTCCTTGCTGTGCTGCCACCCTGCTTTGGCAGCTACTCAGCATTTATCACCAAGGGAATGATTCTAAGGGCTTCCTGGGCAAAGTGATAAAATTGGCCATTTCGACCTAGATCTGGGTTCTGAGTCCTGATCATAACTCACCATTCTTTTTTCAAACCAGTTTTTCCTCAAAAAGTGCCAAAAGACCTTGCTGCTTCCTTGGTACCTTACAGACCTCTGTTCTTGGGCCAGAAGCAGCTCATATGGCCACTAGCCACAGTTTATCAAATCACAGATTAAATATTTCCATCCTCAGGCTCCGTGTCCCTCACTTCGGCAGTCTTCCCAAGCCCATAACTAAGTTAAGTAATCACATAACTAAGGAACATAAAATGTATTTTGGGATAGACTGGGCACAAGCTCTAAATACTTCAATTCCCAGGACCTACAAACAGAAGCTCCATTATTGTGCTTTCACCACTACACCTCTGATGCTCAAGTAAGGAAATAAAAAATCCGACGTTCTCTTCCCGGGTTAGCTGAGGTTAAACAGGTGTTTTTGGTAAGGATTGCAGTTACATTTTGATTACACTAGCCCACATTCTTACACCACATAATGCAATATGATATACCCAAATGGATCCTGCAGTGCCAAACTGGGGCCCCCAGCTTGATGTTGTTCTAATCATGTTTTTCATTAATCCCTGTGACCTCTGCAAAGCATCACCAGCCAAATACAGGCTCTCACAGCTAAGTGTTGAATTTTCTTTGGAGGGTATTTTTCCTATCTGCTTTTTACTTCTCAGTGGTGCAAAGTAAAAGAGAAAAAGGAATTTTCAAATTCAACTGTGGTTATTAAGTCTGAGATTTGTCTGAACAAAAATACATCTAAGGAACAAGTTTATTGCAGTTGGATGATATGTCTTGTCTGGTAACCTGATCTGGTCTCCAAAAGGAAATCTCTGAACATCTTAGAGGGCTTTGGACCCAGCCTCTGATAGAGGAATGCAAGCATGAGGCAATATATGCTGCTTTATAAAGAGCTAATACTGAAGGGGAGGCTGGAGGGAGAGGCCAATTCTTGATCTCATCCTGGAGTCACTCCACAGGCTTCAAATATGGCCAAATTCTGTCTCCAACCACACCCTGGCAACCTCATTTCCTTTATTAGGGTTGCAATGGCTCTATCTGGGGGGAGAACTTGACCTAGGGGACCTCATTCTTTCCTGGCTGGAGGCCATCACCTCAGGAACTGGGGGTCTCCAGGGCTTTGGACTCAAGAGGAGTCAGGGATTTCTGTGAAATTACATTGGGGACACTGGTGGTCGCTGGGGTCTCTGTATGTTTTGTGCAGAGAAATAACGTATTTGACTAGAAAACAGGAGTCTGAAGTAGAGTGTGAACTGGAGAGATTTCAACTTGGAGAAGCTGCTCTGGCAGTATGGGGAGCAGCGGAGCTACTACACAGCTTGCCTGCTCTTTAGCTCTGTAGGTGGATTTTCACACGCTCTGGAAAGCATTTGACAGATGTTCATTATTATGCACAGCAATAACTGGTGTATATTAAAATGAGCTGCTCAAGAAGGGAGGAGAGAAACGATGCACCTGTTTATGCACCTTCCCATCTACTGCTGTTTCTTTGCTGAAAAATAACCATTAATTTATGCTCATCTGCATAAAACAAAAATACTTCAAAGATTTTCCTCTGGCAGCATGGGCAGCTGAAGTCCATTTCAGGCACTCAGTCTTCCAGGTATCCATTTTTAAATTCACCTCTGAATGACACTGGGATCACTTGGAGGTCCCATGCCAAGGGCCAAGGTACGTCAGATGCATTTTCTGCAGCCTGCCCGCTCCTGTCCTATCACTTGCTAAGTCCCAGCAGAACTCTTCTAGTATCTCTTTTATAATGTCCTATTTTTTCCTTGACAAAGGGCTATTACATATGGTAACCTTTTCCTTCCTCAGTCTTTTTCCAGTTCCCAACTCAAACTGCTTCAGGGCCGCCCTTTTCATCACCCTTTCTCATTTCAGCATGCAAGCAAAGCCCAAGCCACTGAGAAACCAGCAGGAATTTACCATTAACTTCCACACTTTCAAGATTTCCCCTTTGCCATCTGTGTTTTGAGGAGGTAGGAAGAGGAAGGAGTTCTGTCCCACCTCTGACATCAGTGATAGAAGACAATGAGTTACCTCTCCAAGAGCTCCAGGCTTCTGTGCAGGGCTGCTTGTGCAGTACAGAGGCACCGCAGGAGTACACAGAGACCCCTTCGGGATGATGGGGGGAAGGAGCAGTGGTTGCATTCCTGGCTCTTGAACCCTGGGAGCTGTTCTAATCAAGGCCATGGCAGGAACCCATGCTTGCAACTTCCCTGCCTCCCAGCCTTTTCCAGAAGGTTCCCCAGGCGTCAGAAATGTGCCTAGGACCCACAGAAAAATGACCAGCAAACAAACCAGGTGGAGCAGGATGGAAAACCAGTCTGCAGCCTCAGACTGACTAACTATTTTAGGACTATTTAAATACTAAGGGCAGCTTCATCAAAGAGATTTGCTGTGGTAAAGGCAAAGCAAAAAACAGGCTGCCCTTCCTACCTCTACAGCAACAAGAGACTGTGGATCCCTCAGCCATCCTTGTGCCCTGCTGTCCAGACAACCCCCTGTCCAGCAGACTGGCACGGGTGCTGGTGGTGTAGATGGGCAGACAGAATTCGAAACCTGGCCCATCACAACACAGAAACACAGTGGAAAAATTGTTTTTATGTAGGTTTTTCACATTTCCTTAATCTTCTTTTTCTCTGCCACATGAACCAGAGATGGGCAAGGATGGAAATCCCATATCAGCAGTTGAACACAAGCCTTTAATATCAGTAAGACTCTTTAAGGAGTAAAGCTCAGGAAGGGTGTCAGAATAAGCCTCCATCTGGATTTATTACTTCATACTGTTTCCAGATACATTTCTATTTCATCCACAACAGATTATTCCTGACACTTTCAGAGGGCCCCTGGCCCATTTGCTTATTGATCTGATCTTTACTAGAAATGAAACTAGAATTTTTTACTTATTCAACTTCTGGAGAGTTAGGAGGATACCCTTTTATAAAATTCACTGTAACTACTCCTTGGCTAAAATATTCTCTCATCAGTGTTTTTCATGTGTTCAACAACATCTGCAGGATGTGAAAAGAATAGAAACAAACCAGATGTTGCAAAAGGTAGTGACACTGAGAAGCATAACTATCACAAAAATTAATAATAGTAATAAAATAATAATAATACAATAATCTTGTTCAATTTTTTTGGTCCATCTTATGCCTTCATACATCAATAACTTCTACTGCTGAAGCAGACTGACTCATCTAAGTTCTCTCTAAACAGATTTACAATCATTTGTAAAAATTGACATATACCTCCCATTAGAGCCAAATTTCCTTTAGCAATTTCAGAGGAAAAACAGATTAAGGGAATGTGGATATTTATCTCAGCCATCAAGATTTATTCATTTAGGTAATTATCACTTCATTATGCTGTCAAAAAAGAGCATGAAGGGAAATTCACCACTGATGAACCAACCACCACAGAAGTCCTCCCCCTCTCATGTGAGTTTGGGGTGCCAGCTCATGCCCTCGCCAAGCACTTGTCACAGTGATATGACAAGGGCCAGGCGTCCAAAAAGGCTGCAAAGGGAATCTCTTGTGCCGTGCAACTGGAGAAGTGCAGTCTGATCCAACAGCGCCCCCAAAAGCAAACCCAGAGAGCCAGACACACCAACAACCTCCCAGCCTGCAGACCCAGCATGCATCTGCTCCACAAACCTGCTATTTTACTTTGAAAGCTGTTTACTCAAATAGAAGGGAAAAATGAAACAAAAAATTAAAAAAATATATTTTTAAAGTATCATCTAAGCCTCACAAATGCCTGCTGCAGTGCAAAAATCTGTAGAGTCTTTTAGACTGAGAAAATTTTCCAGTCGTTTTAACTCAGACTTTAGAAATTTTGTAGGGGGATCAGAAGATCTGCAAGCCCTGCCAGAGTCTGAGGGAACAAAGTATAACTAGATTAATATATAAATCTTATTAACTAAAATGTAGCTGAATATAGTCATTTGTTATCAAAGTCTTTTGATTGTTTAACAAATTGCAACATTTTGGTCTCACGGGCTCCCTGCCAAGTTGAGGCCTAATTAAGGTGGTTGGAAATGAATAGTGTTCTAATTAGTTTAATTACAATATGATGAATTATCAAACTAATTTTTAAAAACAATGTGCAATTAGCCTTTTAGCATTCAACTCACATTTTCCAAAACAGGAAATGAAGTGAAACATGCTTGTTTTTATCAGGAGACTGGAGGCTGAACCACTCCAACACGGGAGATGCTGAGGATGCAGACCTGCTCCTCCTCTCCTGCTTTCACCCCACTTCAGGCTTTGGACATTGATTCCAACACCTTTGGCCACACCTGTGGGAAAGCAGATTGCTCAGCCCAAGGATGGACCAATTCTATTTTTCAAGTTCTTGACCCAACGTTTTCCCTGTTCCTCTCCTCAATCCTTCCCTGCACTGGGGTTGCATAGAAAACTCTAAGTTATTACATGCATGGCCATATCACCTTGCTGAATTTTTTTTATTCTTACATTACTAAGCTATGAACAATCAAACTCCTTTGCCCACAAACCATAAAGGTGTACAAGCTCCTACCTGCAGCACAGAGGAGCTATATGACTGTAACCACTTAGTCTGTGTTGCATAATACCAACTGCACAAAAAACATTTTCCATTTTCTGAATAAGTTTATTTTATATTTATCCCCCGAAGGCTATTTTCGGCCTCTGGCTACCAATCTCACTGTGCCACTCCCCCATGCAGGAAACCTTTTCAGAAGTACACTTGCACCTGCATAACCTCAGTAATGTTGCACCCTTGGCAGTGAAAGCACCATCTGGTCCTACTGTAGAGAGGTTCATTATTGAAGGAGTGGCCGAAGGTCATCACCTTTCATTAACACTGCCAGGTATATAAGCAGAATTTGGCTCAATTACAGCACACCTCACTGCCAAGCAATAGAAGAGGAGGTATTAAAAATATAGGCACCATTGAATGGAAGGAAGGAGCAAAGAAGGTCTCTTTAATGACATGAATCCTTTAACAAATAATCAGGTTAAAAATGATCCACTTGGTATTTTGATGAAAATGGATTTTCTCATCCTGTGAACCAGAAAGAAAATGTGGCAGTAAAATAGCTTTCGGCATGACTTAATTATCCCCAGAAAGACTCAGGAGCCTGCTCCAGTAAAGCACTTAAATGCATGCCGAACTTTAAGCACATGGGCTTTCTCAAGGGACTATTCATATATCTAGAGATAAGCATGTGCTTAAGTGCTTTGGCAAGACACAGATCAAATTGAAGTCTCTCATCAGGGCCTGGAGTCCCAGCTAACACATCTGGCAAGCGGGACAAGCACTCAAGATGTCCTGTCCACCTGGGTGCTTATAAAGTCCCCATTGTCCAGACTATCTAAGTGTTTCCCAATAAATGAAAATAATCAATCACTGTTTCCTTGCTTCCTGACTGGCATGTAGGAAGACAGTTTGAATAGGTATGTGTATCTGTAGATTAAATCAGTTTACTAGAGGGAACCAAAACAAGGAGATGAAGTTGCCATATGTTTCTGCTTGCGCTGAAGCTGGTGGTCATGCTTGTTTTTCCTGGAAATTTGTTCCACAAGCTTAGTCTGGATATTGCCAGAGCCTTCATTTATTTGTCAGCAGTGGCAAGAATCCAGCAGATGAGGCTCTTGCAAGAAAAAAGGACTGCAGGGAGCACTGGCCTCTCAAGTAACTGTGTTCAAATATACCAAAGGGTTGAACTCTTAAAGAAAGTGTCCATCTGAAAGCCACACACTGAGGAGCCACTCCAGGCTGTATAAGGGCATATTGCCTTAAGGACTTGATGATGATTTTCTTTGGAAGAACACGTGGTCCTAGACCCAAAGTCTAGGCATGGTGGTTCAAACAAATTGCTGAGGTCTTGCTGCCCCCCTCTTAGTTAGTCACAGCTGCAATCACCCAGCACCACGGAGGTGCCCAGGTTGGAGATTGCTGCTCAGTCCAAAGGCCAGTGTTTTCAATACAGAGGCTACAGAATAAGCACTTTTCTGCATAATTCCTCGCATCTTTTATCTGATTCTTAAGATAAATATACAGCTGGCTGTGTACCTTCCTACCAGCTTCCCCAGATAATTTTTCAAGACTGCAGCTGTAGGGAGAACTGCTTCTTTTAGGACCCTAAAAGCAGCCTTCTGACTTGAGGAGGATGGAGAGGCTGCAGCCAGGCTGGGCCTGTCCAGTATCAGTGATGCATTCAGGGAGGTGAGTGATTGAAACAGGTGCATTGCCAGCCATGCAAGCTTATAAAAACTAAAAAAATACCCCAATAATGGCAAGAAAGAGGTTAATAGAAACAGTAGGTATAAAGATAACTTGAACCCATCATTAAAGAAATTCAGTTATTTAGTCAATTTTACTTATTTACAGGGTAGAAGATTAATGAGCTCAAATACAAACTGAGACAGTAATTAGGTTTCAAAAACATACTATAACACAATCAATCATTGCTTGGGAGTATAATGACATTAGGGTAGAGCCCTCTTTCAGCTGAAGTTATTAGCATGTGATTGGTGAAGACTGGACTTGAAGAGAGAGTCTACCCCAGGGTCCTGTAATAAAATGAAAGAGGAATCTTAAATAAGGAGAAACTATGTCTTTGACCCTTTGTCCTTTGCCTGTAGATGTAGAGATACTGTATTCAGGATTTAGGGCTCTGTAACAGGACTTTAGGGAATGATGGCATTTCAAAAGACAGTTGGTATTTTACTTTAAACAAGACTTTACTTGAGACCTAATACGACACAGACGGCATGTATGTGTCCTCTAATCTGGTCTTTGAGGCTATTAGCATCTCCTTCTGAGGCATTTCACATCTCTTCTCAAAGTCTTTGCAAACACATCAAGTTAGAGAGGGAATTCCAAATGTCAGAGAATATAAAGTGGGAGAAAGGGTGAAAAACAATATAAGGAAAGAAAAGCAGAAACAGTACAAAAGCAAATTTCTCAATTATTGTTGCTAAAGCATTTTATTTTTGCTGAGGAACCACATAAATGGCTTTTATATATTCTTTTTGTGAGGAATATGGGTAAATGTTCCTGAAATCCAGCATCAGCTGTGTTCACAAAGAAAGAGACATTGTAACTTTTAAGATTTGAATCCAATTTCAAAGTCAAGTTTTTATGCATTCGTCAGCTGAATCCAGCTCCCACAGAAATCAGTGGTAACTCTCCCACTGATTTGAATAAGAGAAAAACCACAACAGTGTGTATAATTTTTCCAATTCCACCTAAGTAGCTAAAAGCAGACACTTCAAGCAAAGATTTTTAGAAGAGGCAATGGCATTTACTCTCGTTCTTTAAAATGTCTTTGAAAATCATATTCCGAAACAATGTTTGAGCAGCTAAATAGAAGTAGCCTAATGTTTTAGAGATACCAAGTAGTCTCAGATTTCAATCATTTCAGTGTTCATCAGATGTTAAAATCAGACTACATCCTTTCACATGCCTGTATACAGGGTTAAGTACCTATGTATCAAAGTCTGAAAAATGTCAGCCTCTAACGTCACATGCACTTCTCATGGTATCCAAGTAAATACACACTTCCACAAATAACTTATGCATCACCACAACATCTAAAATGAAATCTTCATAATTTCTTTCACCTCAAGGGCTCAGTGGCACATCCCCTGCATTTTGCTACCAGCATCATTCTCTACAGACATCTAGTTGCTATTATTTATTCACTGTAGTATTCTCAGCTATCCCAATTCCCTAATGAACAATAGAAATGGATTGCAATAAGGACGTGACACACAGGAATAAGAAGATGAAATGTATTTCCCAGCTTCAGCCTTCTAACCTGAGGGAAGGTTATGATAGTTGACATGACTGAGGTCAACAGCAATTGGTTCTAGTGGTTACTGTCACGTACTCAGAATACTTTTGACAGCATTTCAGAGCAATTCCAGTTGTTGATAAATCAAATGCAGAAGAACCTTAACTCAAAATGTACTGTAAATAAGCTCAAAATGCAGGGGGAAAAAATACAAAAGCAAAACTATACTTTAAATCAAGAGTGTGAAAACATAACAACATGCAACTCAAGTCAATGCAATCAATCCTGGTAACAAGAGCAGTCAATGCAATTATATTTTATAAAATCAAGCATCCTTCTCCTATGAAAACCAAGAAAGGAAGGAAATGAATGAACATCTCCCCTCTCTAGAAGTATATGACAACTACAATTTCACCAAACAAGGCTAAACAAGGAGCAGAACAAGTGTAAGATCTGGAAACCCTGGCAAAGGAGCCAGCACCATATAAAAATCTTTGGTCTAATGGACAAGATTTTACCTGGCTGTCCTTCTGACCCTGTACAAGTACACTAATTTTCACTCACTTAGAGAAAAATGTAATCTTTCCAGCAATATTTTTCTAAATTTGAGCTGCTCAACCTTCTTTTTTTCTTTCCCCCATGATAGAAATACCAGTGCAATGTATGACATTAAATCAAACTGTATGATTACAACTGCCCAGGTAAGAGAACTTGTGAGCTATATTTTACCTTTCCATCTGAATTTAGGGCACAAAAACAGCCTGGATGGAAAAACCGACTGTGTTATTTACCCATGTGAAAATTCTTTCCTGTTGACCAAAGTGAATTTAAGGCATTTTCAAAAATCAAAGAATGCCTCCAGTTATTTGGTACAAGAATTGATAACATGTTCATCCTCCCATCTTTTCCCCTTCCTTTCTCTTCCCACAAAAGTCAGCACATGCCCTGCCTATGGAAAGCTTGAAGCATAAGGATCTCAATACAGTAAGTTCCCAGGTGGGAATTTTAGATTTCCCATTAATTAGGCATCACGCCCAGAACAAAACTATGCCTTTCTTATAAAAACATTACTGCTGACCTGAGCCCTGTGAACAAGACTGGATGAAGAGAGACAAGATAAGATCAGGCAAAAGGAGTCTTTCTGATGACCCTCCTTAATTAAGATGATAGTTTGAGGATGGAGAATATTTAATCATCTTGCGATAGATGTTTGAAGCTGGACTACCAAAAGGAAGGTGTGGTGGTCACAAAGCATGAGGTTAGAGATCTGCACCACCTAACCGTGGGTAGCACCACCTAACTGTGGGTGTTAAGCCCTTTACCTGTCTCCAGGGAATCCATTTCTGTCCAGAAAGAACACAAGAACTTTGGCTGCCCAACAGGGTACCTGAGGAAGGTGCACACCAGCAGCACACACAGCTCACCCTCCAAGGATACACTGCAGTGTGTGTGCATGTCCAATTGAAGGAGAAAACATGTTTCAGCAGGTCATGGGGAGTATTTCCTGCCATCAGGCTTTGCACACACACTATCACCTTCTCTCCAGCATCTGTTTGGACATCTGTCCAGAATGGAAATGTCATTAATTTCATTCAGGGTTGCAAATTGGTTTTAGCCATAGCATCCCTGTGCAAGAGGTGGTTGATCATCATTGCCTGTAAATGATGAAAGAGAATGACAGTCTTACAAAATTTAAACATTAATGACTTCTTTGGTTTGTAGTATCCTAAGCAAAAATACTGCAAACATTCTTCCAACAGATCATCTGTTTCCCCTTGAACCAGTACAAAAGGACTGCAGATACCAACAATTACTGATATTACATTATGCACGTGCATAGGGTAGAGGGAAAATACAGTTCAGCTGCATTTTTCTTTTTTCTCTTATGGAACCCATTTAATCTTAACACCCCTTTCTCCTGGCAGAGAAAAGGAAACGTAGTATTTCCTGATATTTCCAGTTTAGTGACTACTCATCTGTCGTTTTTTCATCACCAGTGAATGTCCAGCCTCAAGCAGCCTCATGATGACAAAAGTATTTGTGGATCCCTGATTTGTTACCTGCATGCTTTCCTTGTAGTATTTCCTCACCAGTTTTAAAGTGTCTCAGGAAATCTCTGGATCAGATAACATAAAAAGGTCTGTAAATCTGACATATGTTGAACTGTGGACTACTATGACTAAAACTGCAGACCCTAGGCATCTTCTGGATCATTCATAAAGCTGCATATTCAGCCTTGAAGACAGTTATGGCACGATCAAACTAAAATTATTGAGAAAGAAATTAAAGAAAGCAATTCCAAAGGTGAGAGATGGAAACACAAAGTATGCCTTGCCATCCCATTATTTAATGTTTTCCGAGACAATAGTGAGGATTTAGTAATGCAAGTAGTTCTTGGAGAGAAACTATCTTCAATTTCAACACAGTTTAACGGGTTTTAAAATTAAGAATACTGCTCATCAATTAGGAACAAAAAAGAGTCACTAAGTAAGAACTTGTAAATTCTTCAGCTTGGCAAGTGATGCTCAGGTAGAGTTCCACCAAAGCTGATGAGAAAGCCAGGCAGCACTGCATGACCAGTGCAGCCCACATCACATGATGGAAAACCAGTTAACACTGAACAGCTCTAGCACACCACCCACCACTGCTGCTGTGGGGTGATGCTGTGAATCCCTGCCACTGCTGCACAGGACTCTGACCCTGAAGAGAACTGGAACGAATGTGGATCTTCCCATCTTGACTCTGAGATCCTGGAAAAGCACTAATACATGCATTCAATTAGAAAGAGAATTCCCCTTGGTCATCACTGATGTCTACTTCAGATTAAATGAGCTATTTCTTACTACACAACCCAGCTGACTAGACCACAAATTAACCCTGCTACACCAAAAGAGCTGAAGGTACCCATCCTCAAGCAGGGAATAGTCACACTGATCTACAATCTGGGCCACGGTCTATATCACAGCCACTGCCAGCTTCCCTGGCTTTACAAAAAGATCCTAAACAGAACAGTCACAGGGACACAAGTAACAGCCAGGTTGTACAAGACCAACTTGTACGAGGGGAAGTTCCAGCAACTTTTGGCAATTGAAATGTATTGTGGCTGCTACAGCTGGGTTCAGCTTCATGGTCTCAGCAAGACCTATAAAAATGATGCGGGTTTGAGACAGAGCCAAGCTTCTTGTCAGCGCTTCATACTTCAAGGCATTTGTATTTATAATTCCTGCTACTTAACACAACAGATTCTAGCATGACAACTCCTAGAAAACTTATGCTGGGGTCTTCATTTCCAGGATTTGCACCAGAGCTTAACTAAATTTGAAAGCATTTGTATGGCATTCTCTGTTTAAACTGCTGGTTGATGTTTTACATTTTAATGTTTTAAGTAAAGTTTATTATGACAAGTCAGTGAAAGTGCTTTTAGTAGGTCAATAAATCATGGACCTATTGTATAGGGTGACAGCTATTCAAAGCATAGAAGGAAATTTGATATTATTCCAAAAAAAAGGAACTACAGCTACTTCCAGCTTAGCTGCATAGTCACACCAGCCAGTTGATTGCAAATTGAAGAGGTAAATTGTTATATTTTGTGGAAGGAAAACAAAATCTTTGTAGATTTTTATTTGTCTAATATTTTTTAATTGCTCTTGGGTGCAGGAATTACTACATATTTAATCTAAAATGGTCCTCTGGATGCCAACTGTGAAGTTTTTTTCTATAATTACCTAGTGCCTAATATGGAGGAGTAGGGAGTGGGCTGGAGAAAAATACAAAGCAGCAGAAAAAAGAGGATAAAAAAGATTTCTGAGAGACTGAATTCAGTTTTGGCATCTCTTCAACCATACAGAAATTGAAGGGACACTAAAAAACTCCTAAGACAGGATGCATGGGACAAGGGTGGGAAGTTTCCCTTATTACTGTCAGGAGGCTAAAATTTAAAAAAAAATAAATATAAGAAAAGAAAAAACCTCAACTTTTTATACACAAGACAGGAGCACTCCTGCCAGATCAGGGTGAGTGCCTAAACTTCAGCAGCAATGACCCATATGAATTCTGAAATTGTTTACACCTGCTCAGACACATATGATAAGTCTCTTTTAGACAATGAGGCAGAGATTGAAGAAAAATTCTAGGGGATAAATGATTATTGGTCTCTTCTGCTCCACAGTGCTTTGAGATGTCTGGTATAGATTTTGAGAATAGCAGCTGCCTGGTGTAGCACCACTGCATGTCCAAAGCTCGGGTTTGGACTCAAGGGCTGCAGAGTGAGAGATGTTACATCACAGAGGGACTCATGGCTGGAACACATCAGGGGCACCCGGGCTGAAACCAAGCACCTAGTAAAAATTACACTGGAGAATCTACAGTCATGTTCTCTTCAAATGTAAAGGGCAAAAACATGTGTTCTTATTCTGGATGCCATTTATTTTACCACAAATTAAGGGATTTAAAATATATCAATCTTTCTGTAAGAGGACTGCTACACTTAAAACCTGATAAAATGCCCATGGATTCCACTGCCATCAGAGCTAACCAGTGAATCTGTTACACAGAACAATGGTATTTCACAAGCAATTTGGGAAACTTGATAAAGCTTGAGAAAAGCACTTTAACCTGCTTTTGCCTTGTCTCAGGATCTAAGACTCTCAATCGTTCGCACCTCCTCTAAGGTGAGAAATATACTGCAGTTTTAAAAGTGAATCAGAGTAGAAAGTATGATGAGTCTGTGAAGTAAGGCAAAAGATAACTACATATCAAATCTAAGTCTTTGAAGAAAATCTATTTGAGGTCGTAGAAGGTAATGTGTGAATATGTTTGCCTGCTGCAGCAGGACCTTCTGGGGGAACACTCGAAATCAAAATGATATCTGCAAAGATGTGTCACTGATCCCTTAAGTTTTAGCTTTTATATTTTCCAGATCAGTACTGCTTTAATGTATAACTCTAAAACTCCACAGCCTGTCAGCTACTGTCTTACCATTTTATTCTGACAAAACAACTTCTCTCTAGGCCCTAACTGCAAGGACACCCTATTTTTCCAAGCCCCAAAAAGTGTAAACTACCAAGAACAGCAGCAAAGAGAGAGAAGGGTGAACTGGAAAATGGGAATCCATTACCTGAAGCTGTAATTGGACAATTGACTTCTGATAGGCAGATGGACCAAGCTTACATCTGTCTGAAAAACAGTGTTAGTCATCCATCTCGGGTGCAGCCTCAGCCAGGCTCATGTACTGCCCAAGGTGTGCCCTGTCAGGGCCTTTCAATAAACACCTACCTTATTCTTTTAACTCTGTCTAGCCTCTGTTCTAGGCAGCCTCTCAAGGCATCATCACAAGGATCTCACATGGAATAACTTTGTTTGTAAAGGCTCAGCAGGCAGGTGACGTTGGCTTTGGGGAATATTGCACGGGTCATGTGCAAACCCAGATCATCTAGGTACACTTGGGAAACATATCCAGAGATGTTTGCTTGGCATACACGGAGAAGGGACAAGCTTAATTAAGGACACAATTGAAAAACTGGCTGCAGAAACTTCTTTACTGCCCTGGTTGAAAGGCTTGCTCACTGCACAGGCACTCTACAGACTTACATCATGGTGCCAGATCTCAGCAACCTTGGACAGATAACTTTTTTCTATCTCTCTGCTCCCTTGGGTAAGCCTGGCCTTTGAAAATATAAGTCCATAAGGGTGAATTATCATGAGCATTCAATTTTAAAGCTATTGACTGTCTTATGTGGAGAATAAGACAGTATCCCTGACTAGTCTTTTCACTCCAGTTGCATCTTCAGTCTTTCCTGTAGGGTCAGAGTCCTACTCTTCCTGGTACCGCATACAGAAAAAAAAGGGACACTTAAAAAGACATTTTCAGTATCTGAAGTGGAAGAAGATGATCTACTATCACACACCATCCTTTACACATTAAAACCATCGTTCAAATGGCTTGCAGATTGGGGTCTGAAAGGAAAAGCTTCTAAATAATGGTATCTGTAATGCAATGTGGTTTACAATTTATGACTGAACAGAAAAATTAACCATAAAAATTATAAAAAATAATATATGGATGATCTTGATTTTTTAACACGTTTTACCAATGTGGAAAACATTGAAACGTGAAAAAAGACAGGCAGAATGGCAAATAAGAAAACACAAACATACACCACTAATCTCAGATAAGAAGGGGTTGTACTGAAAAAGGTGCTTACAGTGAATCCCATGATTCAGTGGGCTTAATTATAATTAAGTAAATGACTTCTGTAAAAATATCTGTATAAAATATGGGGTACAGCAGTGGAGGATAAAGATCAGAGGGCATGATTGGCTTAAAAAAATTTAAGGAAGGTAAAGATGGAGAATTGAACAGAGAAAGATCACAGCAGGGGTTAAGATAAATAAGACATTTTCAAAGTACATACAGAAGGAGAGGGCAGTGAAGGAGGCAGAAGGGCCTCTTAAAAATGGCAAGAGTAATTTATTGACACAAGTAGTGAGGGCATTGTTTAAGGGGAAAAAATGAAATTAATTCTTCGCCTGAGTGTGCAGAGAGGAGAGGGGACAGATGCCAGAAAGAGACATAAATTTCCCAGAGGAGAAAGAGAAGTGCTTAAGGAAATCAAGATCATACTGGTGCTGGTGATCAAGGAAGTGGAATGTTGGAAAAATAAAAAAATTGCAAGAACAAACATGTTGAATCCCAAAATCCAAGGGAGAGAGGAAGAAATACTGCAGACGCTTAGAACCTGGAAAGCACTTGGTGGGAAGCTGGATGTGCTGAGAGAAATCTGACACTGTGCTGCCATGTGGTTAAAGCTAAAATCAGGCTGTGGATGCCACCCAGCAAGCTGGTATTTTTGCTTCAAAGACCTTTTGGCAGTAAAGGAAATTTTTCTAGCAGTAAAAAGGCCAGTCTTCTTTACTTCCTTCTTATATGCCTGGTTTCCCTTCCACCACCTGCTTTATGCCAAGTCAGCCTGTGACAGAAAGGGTGCCTGTGGAGGAATGTTCCTGAGGAGCACTTCTGAGGCGTGTGGCCACCACACCTCCCCACAGCCTATGTCAAATCCCCTGTTGCAGCTGCAGTGCTCGGTACTGCTCCCAGTGTGCCTCTCTACCTTTGAACTACCTTTGAAGCAGATCTAGAAAACAGGAGCCTTACCAAAGACACAGAGAACCCATACTGAATGGAAGTATCAGTGACCTTGGTGCATAAAAAGCTACAGAACCTAAAGGGCTTGGTCCCACACAGACTAGCTCAGCTTTAAGCATGTGACTATTCCATCGATGCCGCTGGAATTGCTCACAAACATCCACCCGAGTACACGGGCTTCTGCACCAGCCAAGAAGCAGTAATTAAACTGCAAAATTAATTATACACAGCAAGTATATCATACAAATGGAAACAGCCAACAGCAGCAGAGGGACTAATGTTGGAGGGAGATGGTGTCGATGACACTCACTTAAGCTAAAAAGTCAGGCCCTAAAAGAATTTGTGGGGAATTTGGCTACACTAAGAATAGACAGTACTTGGAGAAGCAATGGGGCAGCTGCTATTCGTAGAAGTTTAGAATGGTTATTCTAAACTTAGCCTGTGAGTATTCAAAAGGGGTCAATACTGCAGGATATGCACAGATGCTACCAGGAAAAAAATATTGGTGATTGATGAGCATGATCAGGCAAGGTGCTGAGTGCCAGTTCCTCAAAGGAGCTCCACTGATCTTTACCAGTTGAAACCCAGCTTCTACATGCTTCCTTCTACATCTAGCAACATGATTTCAGAGCTCTGAATCATGCAGAAACATTTTTTCACTGTGGGAGCATATGTCCCCAGGGCCTAATCCCACTGACATGAAGGGCAGACCTGCAAGGGTTGATATGGACTTCCAACCAACATATCCAGTCTCATCATCTACAGCACTTCCCAAATTACCCCTGAGTAAGTGGCTTTACTTTCCAGGGGACAGCTTTGATAACACTCCCAACCACAGCATAAACTAAGGCCATGAAAGTAAAATGGGTTGATACCAAATGCAATTGCATGCATCAGATATGCAGAGTGCAGGTGCAGGGAGTACAACAGTGAGAATTTCGTGAAACATCAGTGATCAGCAGCCAGGGGCTGTGCCTCTTTGGGTTAAACTCTGCCCAGCTATCACTTGGCAACCTTTGCAGAAAATAATAACACCCCTAAAAAATAGAAGGGCAACTGAGAAATTTAGGACAAGACAGAAATAAGAGCAGAAGGTGTAACTCTTTGGAAGATTTATAATTTATGACCATTTCATGGCATGAGTTCAACTGTGACCTCTCAGCTGGCAGCTGTCTTTATGCTGCTTTCTCTTTCCACCTACCTAGTGAGAAAACAGCCACCATCTCTGTGAGCATGGATAAATCTGTCATACTGACTTACACAATGAACTCTCTGGAGGGAGACTGAAGTAGTCCAGAGAATAAATCTAGCCCTTAGAAATAGCAGCGAGGTTGTCCAAGTTTACAGCATCTCCTTTTAACTGCTTTGGTGTGGACCTTAGTGACAATAATTGTAACTGGCACTATCTGACATGCTGAAGCCAGGAATCCTCTGCAACATGATGGGTGTCTTGCTCAGGCCAAGTCAAGAATCAGACACAAAGAGCATCCAGGACAGGCCAAGGTTGCAAGCTGCAGCTCTCACCTGGTGCAGCAGTCCTAGGCTTTAAAGCCTTACACAAGGATGTCCAGGTGGGAAAAAATGTTTTTACAAGAGAAAAATGTCTTTGCAGAAGTGTTCAGATCACAAGGACAAAGCACTGAATTAGATCACTGATGAATCACACTGATTAGATTTTAAGGCCAAAAAAGTATTATTGGTTTAGATGGATTAGTGGGGTCCTTCCACTCCTCCTACCCTCCTGATGGGAATATGGCAGATATTAAGTTGATGCTGAATATAACCCATGCCAGAAAGACATCTTCTAATAAAATCCCTCTAAGACAGAGCATCTTTGTATGCTCCAGCAAAGTACTTTAACCAAACCGAATGGCTGGCTGTGAATGGGGCTTACAATTAGTAAAAGAAGCTAATATTATTTTCAAATGAATGGTTTAAAAAACAAGTATCAGATAGTACTTTTTGCTTATGGTTAATATTAAGAATTTATATCTAAATAATTTAGAATGGCTTTGGACTGTGATTCTACCGTGTAGTAATATGTGGTAAATGCCAATAATTCTGACAGGTAGTCAAAGAATTGCCCATCAATGTAGCTTACTTTGGACACCACCTACAGATGTGCTTGGACACTTTTCAAAGAGATTTACATCTTTTGAGCCACACAGAAAAGGAAACTACAGTATCATGCAACATTATGGCCAGGACCATGCCAACACAATGCCCTTCAGGCAATCCTATTATTCTCACCAGACATCAGTTTTATTCATGCAGTATCTTTCTCCCATTCCTCTTGCATCTGATCTTGATACTGTCTCATGAACAAGGAAAGTCAACCTAAGACATCTGCAAAGTCACATTCAACTTCACCATAGCATAGTTTTGCACTGGAGAAAGCAGCAAATGGTAGAACAAATGGGTGAAGAGAGGTTCCACCTTTTCTTCTGGAAAGGCTGCTGTGCAGCAGGGATTTTTTTTTTTTCCTTCCAGACCCAGAAGGGTACACTGCAACTGGTCTATATTATTCTCACCCCTCNCAAGGTTTACACTCTGCACTTTTATCTTGGGTGTTCCTTAAACATCATCACCCACCCAGACACAGCTTTCTCCTAGTGTGCTTAAGTTGTTTCCACCCTTTTTCCAGCAGTGCTTAGATTCCAGAGGTCTACAACATATGCCATACCTTAAATAACAGAGGAAACTACTGTGGAAAAAGAATATTGTTTGCCTGAAACTCATGAAATTACAAGGCATTCTATCCTATTATGGCAATAACACTCAAATCTTCTATTCTCTACATGTCCATCATCTTCAAGACTTTTCCCTCAGCCTTTATCCATACTCTTGTTTTGTACTTATAACCTTCAAAGAACAGGGAGGCCTCTGATGGGATAAAAAAGAGCACTGACCAAAGAAGGGCTCAGTTTCTGCAAGGGTTTTATTATAAAATTTAGTGCCAAACCAAACAATAAGAGGCTCTGGGTAGGATTCGCCTTCCAACTACTTGAAAGATGGGAAGATTTTTTTGCCATTGAGGGAGCCTGCACGCAAAGAATTTAACTGCAAACCTTCAATGGGCTTTCCTAAAGGGAAAAAACCAACTTGTCAGGAACTTCAGTGCAAGTGTCCCTGTCTGAGTACCACAATAACATTACAAACAACTGTGTGAAGAAACCGTGCAATATGCTACCCAGGCTGCTAAAGCCACATGTTCAAAGGTGCTGAGTACCCTCAACTTCCCATGAACTGAAGGGATCAGGGGGTACTTAGACACATTTATTACCTTGCAGAACTGGCAACTGAGAAAACAACCTTGCATGTGCTTTTCTCTTTGAACATGTATTTCCATACTGCTTAATTATCTAATTCTGAAAGCATTTGGTTAGAAGCTGTGTGAGGCACATTCCAGTAACAGACATGGACTGCAGTTTCCACAATTTAGTTCATAAAAGCACTGTGGTAATTGTAATATCCCACATACTGTTGACAGTACAGTAATGCAATGTAGCACAACTCTGCTGACTTGAGGTGATGATCAGGTGGCATGTGAAAGAGGGAAAGAAGGAGGGGGAGAGGAGGACAAGCTACTGGCCCACAGGGGGAAATTGCTGTACCTTGTTGCTCTCAGGCCTTTCAATTCTACATTTCAGGTCTCACTCTTTTCTTTTCTTACCTTCTCCCCCCACAATATGACATGCATATTCACAGAGGCACACAGCTCATTCAAAAGATTATATCCCTGTAACATTAGATACAATTACATGGCAAAAAACTGACACCACTTTTCTAAAGACCTAAGGTGACAAAATGTCTGCAAGAATATGCTTTGACCCTCTTAACTAATGGTCCTTCTTAGACTTCAGAAATCCATTTCTAAGTAGATCTATTTTAGGGATTTGGTTTGCCATCCTCTGTCTTTTAAACAAAAGGAGACCCTCTGCCTTGTCTGAATGAAAAAAAAAACTCTAAATGTGACAGAGAATGGGTGGAAAACAGGTAAGCCAACACACCAAATATCTTCACCAAAACAGCAGTACAAACAGCCAAACTGGATCTGAATACATCCCTCAAGATCAAAGTCCCTCAAGACCATATCTGACTAAGCACAAAATTAATGCCTTCAAGAAGTTATTCTAATGAGCATTAATTTTCACAGATTAATCTATTTTTAACATTTCACTTGCTTGAGGATAGATTTTAACCTGAACCACAATGATTTATACTCATGGTCTCCACTTCTGACCTTCTCCACACACTGTATGACAATGGACAACTTGCTTGTATTACCAGCAGGGTTCCCTTCACTACACAGGTTGCTGTCCAGACACCGTGGTGGTGTCTGAAGAGATGGATTGAGAGAGCTCAGAGAGTCACAGCACATGGTGCTACAACTGCAGCAAGCTGTTTTCTTCTCTTTTGTCATCTATGTCTGAAAATGGGATATTTTTGCTGGACCTGAATGTGGAAATGCAAAAAAAAAAATTCTAGGGAATAGCAATAAGAAACATTGCTTGCTCAGCAAGATTTGGGAAGAAAGGAAACTAATTTGTGAATTGAAATTATCCCCTTAATGAATTTGTCTCATTATTTCTAGTAAAAAAACCCNAAAAAGTGTTAGCTGTCCAAAAACACTGAACAGCTGTCCTGAAATAGCAGATTTTCCTGTATGGTTTTTTTTTTTTTATGATTCAGTCCATTCCATAATTTTGCAATGAGAATTGCAGACAGTTCTATTTTGCTTGCAAGAAATATGCACAGTAAGGCATGTCCCTCATAATCTTCTGTGATTAATGTATAAAAACAGTCAGAATATATTTATACAATGGTTTGTAGAATTATAGAAATGGATCTTGGTTTCACTTACAGCCAATGACTAAGGAACACTTTAATCTGCTGCAGGTGAAAAGGTAATGCAAACAGTTGTGTTTATTTAGGACAGCTATTGGGAATATTTCACGCCATATTTCAAATACAAATACTCTTTGGCTGTCTCCAGGTTAAGGAAATATAAAGTCATTAGTATATGGTTTTCTACAATCTATTGTAAATATTAAAATTACACAGGTCATTTGACCCAAATTGAGATTTCTGCCTAGTTTCTTCACAATCTTGGCTTCCAGGGAACAGTGAAAGGAAGCAGTCTCCACCATGGCACCACAGTGCTGCAAGTCCCTCTCCATAACGCAGTGGGAATGGTATTTCAGGACATTCTTGGCAAAGGCTTTAAGCTCCCTAAAGACTGAGAGAGGCTGTTGCCATCTGAGTCAACGGAGAAGCTCCCTTTGCCCTTCAAGACTAAACAATGTTTTTAAAGAAAAGTTTTACGCAAATAGCTTTCTTGAATTTTTTTTCCCCCTGATGTACAGGTTAAGATTCTCACCTCCTGTCAGCTGGATTACAATTCTGGCACTCACACAAGAACCCTTAACTAAGCAGCCTCCAAGGAAGAGATTATACATGTGCTTATACAAGAGCTTACACTTAGTGTTCAGCAGGTCATTTGAGAAGATTATTCTATGTAGGCTTGGACTCATTTTCATAGCAACAAAGGAAATATCCCACAAGGATCTAAGAGGCGAGGTGTCCCATGCAAATCCACCCATTCTGTAGAGCACTCATTCAGAAGGGTCACAATTCGTTCCATCTGTTACCTCTCAGGAGGTTTGTGTTCCTTCTGCAAGCTGAACTTCCAAGAGGTAGTGTACCTAGTGTACCTCTTGCACTTCACATGCTAAGGCATTCATCTCCATCCCAAGTCCCTCATACAATACTGTTTTAATTTTCTTCATATGCTCAGACAAAATTCTGAGTCACTGACCACTTCAACAATGACTAAATATTAACAATGCTAAAACTCCAGCAGCAGCAAAGTGCTCATGTGTCAGTGATCACTCTGATCACTGACACTGTCTCCAACCCTCTCCTAACCACACCATCTTTCAAAAATCCCCATCTGCCTAATCTCTTTCTTTGCTGAGTTTAGAAGCTTTCTACAGTTCATTTCTGTTCTGTCAAACCATGGAGAAAGACTGGAAAGAAAAGGGACACAAAATGAAACAGGAGAGATTAAAATAATCCCAAATATGTTCTGGGTCAAATCAACACCTGATACAGGGACTACATCTTTACTGAAGTCAGTCAGGTGTTCACTTCCTGCCCTTCAAGGTGAGTTTGGCTCATGATATGGCCTGACATAATTTACTGCCTGAAGCCTAGAGAACCTTAGCTCAGCCTTGCAGTGGCAAGGAAACTGCAAAAACTGTTGAGCTACTTTTCATCTATTTTGAACACAAAAGCAACCCAAGCTGCCAGTCTGTTACTAACAGCAGTAGATGAAGCCGTGCACATCTTTAGTCTAGGAGACTGAAAATATTGGACAGAAACTATGTCCAATGGCACAGGGTTACTCTGAGAAATGAACTCCAGTTATTCATTCAGATGACAGCTCACCTCAGTCTAAGGGTAGCTATAAAAGGGCAGCCAGCTACTAATGCACTAAGGCTTGGTGCAGTATGTGGCTCTAACAAGGACTTTGCATGCAATTTACACTCATGAGAGTTACTGTCAGCAGCAGGCATCTGAGTTAGGAGATGCGAATCCACACGTATTCCACAAAGATAAGAATCCTGAGGTGGTCAGACTTTAGGAAAAAGCTAATTCTCTGCCTCAATTGCAGAGCCTTTCTATTCATTCTAACACTGGGAGATGAATTTGCCCATGCTTTGGCACAGCTCTTGCTCCTTGGAATGTGGGGAAATGCCAACCATGTTTATTGCATCATCTGCCACATGGGGGATTTGCATCTTGATGGAGTAAATGAGCAGTGATACTCCTGTCTCTACAAAAAATTCGTTGGGGATGGATTAAATGTATAAATGTGGCATAGGTTTATACAATCACTGAGACCAACTCAGGCTACATTATCAGTAACTTAAAAGACATGCTAACTGATGCTTGCTGGATAATCTTGCATAGCTCCTTCTGAGCAGGTAAAGACAACAGCAGATAATACCAGCTCAAATCCCTTCACTTCCTTTCCACGTGACATTGTCTATGCAGAGAGAACAAATATGTGGACAGCCTTGAGACTTCTCATTCTTGGAAAGGTATTCCTGCTGCAAGAAATGGTTGTGCTGGACAAACAGTGCATGCTGAGGAGCTGATGGAGTCTCTGTCTCCAAAATAAAGTTGATTCACTGCCTTTCACCAAGTCTAAAGCCTTATGTTGAAAGACTATAATAATNACACAAGTTTCCACAGAACTACCCAACTTTGCCCTGAAACAGCAGACTTCTAGGTATTCAAACACAGAGTTAGTATGCAGAGGGGTTACAGGGAAAAAAGTCAGATTAAAGTATCATTTCATCCCTTGTGTCTGCAAGCTATTGGCTGTGAATGTAAAGGAACTATCAGACACAAGCTTACTTCTACAGGCTGCCTGGCAGGAATGCATTCCCCTCCAGTTAAAGATCTTTCACAGGGAGCAATAGAAATGTTATGTTCCCTCAATACTTTTTCCTTTTTTTTCAAGCATTTATACAAGTATTCAGGGTCTTAACCAGAAATGAAAGTAATTCATTTTAGGTTGTGTCTATTAAGAGGCTTTGGGACCCTTCTACCTGTCTGACTGTGGTAAAGATTTTGTTAGCTGACTCTTTTTTTACCTCTAATCAGTAAATCCCGGGACTGGATTATTCTGTCTACCTGAAACAAATTCTCTTTTTACATTGAAAAGCATTTAAGGCACTTGAAAATGTGTGGGATTCATTCAGCATATTTACCAAAGAATTTAGTTGTAATCGCTTATAAACATCTGTTGCATTTTAGCTCAATAATATCAGTAATATAATGATATAGATAGATAGATAATATATTGATATTATCAGTAAATATCAGAAATATAATGGCACACACACATAAGATGCTATCTCTTGGAAAAAGAAAAGAAGTAACATTCCTCTTACCCAGCAGCTCATTGCTAAAAAAAAGGGGGAGAAAAAATGTACAACATAGTGCTTGGGGAAGCAGAGTTGATTAATGGACTAGCCTGTTAAACCATCTGCTCTTGAGGACCCAGCTCTGAATCCCAGTGCCCCCAGCTGGGTCAGCAATTTTTCTGGTGCTCAGAAGAGACATTAACTCCGACGGCCTTTGCTTTATGGAGGAAGAAACAGCCCACAGAATTTCATTTGCTTTGGGAAAACATAAATATGTTCCCAGATTATGAACATCAATGTTAGCAAAGTTTGGTTAAAAGTAAGTATTTGATCAGCATTGCCTAAAGAAAAAGAAATCAGGTAAACTCACAACTCACAAGGACTGAGTCCAAAATGTGCTTCTGGAAGCAGAGAATAATCTGATCATTTTTGGAGTGGAATGTCTTAAAATTAAAAGGAGGAAAAAAGGAACCTGGGGCTTCTCTGTGGCAAGCTGAATAAACGTGCTTCCCTTCCTGACATTGTCTTTGATACGGTCTCTATCAGTTTGTCACTTGGGCAAGAGGTAATGATGTCCCAGCAATAAACGCTGTAATAATGTTCTGAACCCTTTGAACTAGAGAGCACAAAAGCTGGGGGCAGTCAAAATGTCATATAAAGTTAACCAAGCACCAGAGTGGAGGCCAGAGACAGATGCTGTGAGCTGAATGTCAGATCAAGGGATGAGATCAACAAGGTGCTTTAAGAGGGATTTCCTGGCTGACTCAGGAATCTTCAGAAACCTTTGTAGTCTTTCTTCCAAGCCTTATGAAAGAACAGTGTGTAGGTTTTATAATGGACATGGAGATGCAAAACCACACTCATTTAAACTCATCAGATCTCACTAGAACTGTTTTGGGTAGCTTCCCTTCCCAATGCAGTGTTTCAATTTGAATTATCATAAATTATAATGACTAAATAACACAATGAAAGAAGAGTTTTCAGCTCTGAAAAAGTGGCACAACATTTGGTTTCTTGTCTCCAGTGACAAGTCCTTTACAATAAAGATATTCCTAATAACTTCTTTTTCTTTCCACCCTTATAAAAATTATTAACAATCATTTTCATCAATAACAACAATTAATCAGTAGTTCACTAGTATTTTTCACATGAGAAGTATATGGAAGATTAATGATAATTGTACAAAATACTGTTCACTCAGACAGAAACATTAGATTCGCCTAAATGCAGCCTACATGAGAGGGTGACAATTCAAAGCTAAGAGCAACGAAAATACAGGAACTATAAGCAATGGTGGAACAACAGGTGTCCAGCATACTGAACCTTAAGTGTTACCAGAAGATAAGAAAGACTTGAGAAACTGTGCCAGTGGGATTGCTAGTCCCAAAATCCTCAATTAAAGAAGACATCTCCCTTTGGCTTTGAGTGCCAATGCATTAATACAGCATTTTCTCCAGCAGCCACCCAGGAACAGGATTCCCAAGGTACCAGTGATGTTCTAGCAATTTTAAACACACTTGTTTCTTAAGTCCCATTTCAACTTGCTGACTCTGGGCTATGTTTGGTCTCTTACTGTAGATACCTCTCTTACTTCATCATAATTACTTCAATTCCCAGGCTGCAGAGGGAGCCAGGAATGTAGATCAGGCAATCTGAATGAGTTTTTCCTTTCATGGACAAAAATACACATGCATTTGTGTGTAAACAGGTTATGGTTTTTCATAGTTGCTACTGACCTGATGGCATACTGTACAATAGAGAAGGTGGAATGTAGATATACACACCTGCAGATAAACATACGTGTTTGTGTTAACATGGTACATACGCCAGACAGATATTACAATTACTTGGTGGCAAATAAGACAATATTGTCCCAGATGGGAAACACCAAAAGTGGCAATTTCTTTCGACTTGAATACAGTCTTCAAGTAACTCTCACTACGCCTTTCACAGCACAGACAGAACCGTGATCCAATGTTTTCAGACTTCAATGATTAGCCATATGTGTTTCACTGAACGTGCCGAGCCAGACACCACTGCCAGCACCCACTGAAGTCCCTCAGCTTGCACCAGAATAAGGGCAAAATCTGCCTCTGACTACTAAAAAAGATGCTGCATTTTTCTCACCAGTGATAGCTCATGCTGCTGGTAGTATAACATTTAACACTGGCTTTATGGTACGTCTCTCCCCCTAATTCCTTTACTCTTGAAGGCATTACAGGAGAGAAATAATGAAACCATGCTGTTCTCTCCTCCTATCTTCCAAGTGCCTGTGTGTGTGCTGCATCTTCTAGCATGGGGTTCTCACTGTTCCACAGCAGCCCACGTGTTAGCTTTGCCAGGTGAGATATAAGTGAAATCTGAGCCTTGACGGGCTGGGCTCTGTAGAAACACACTTCAAGACACGATCCCAACTACTTACCAATTCTAAAAGATGAGATAAAATACGGTCAGAAGGAGAAATAAGGCACAGAAGACACAAAATGACACGCACAAGGGTTAGAGGAATGGAGTCTGATTCATCCTGCCTAGTGCATTAATCCAATGGCCCTGTGCTTACCTCCATTTATCTTCTGAAACCAAGGCAGAAAGAAGCTTGAGCAGAAAATTTTTTCACATGGAGTGGACAGGAAGTGTCAGGAACAAGCAGAAATGGGTGGCTTCTGACTGAAATAATCTTGACATAGTGAACGTGGCAGAACATTAAAGGAATGTCAATATTTATTGTACAGATATGTGTATTGATTGAGCAGTAAAATGATCCTAAGTAATACATGCTATAATAATAATAATTGAACTCCATTCAGAAAAAGAGAACTGACATGCAGGGTAAAAGAAATCACAAAAGACAATATCCATTTATTAAATTAATTCACATGGGCATCTGATTACTGAGCAAATAGCACTAGCTGCTACAAAACACTAGAAAATTTGCATGAGCAAAACAAAAAGAAACAAAAGCCATATTTCTAAAATGCACGATTTACAGCTTATTGGTGTTTGCCAGCTTAGAACAGCTGAGAAATTGGCTGTAGCATTGTGCAGTTCAGGTGCCCTGTATCCTCTCTCACTCTTCTGCCTTTTATTATGAAGGACTAATGGCTTTCTACATTCAGCATTACCACACAACACATCAATGCAAACATTTTCCTGTGCTCTGACCATGGGGGCATTACCATTTACAGAACAGGAACTCCTAATTCAGAAAATATTTGGATAAAATAAGAAAGATTGCACTTACTTCCAAATTCAAACAGAAGTGGCACCTCTTTATTCCCTCCCCCATCCCCTTCCTCTTCAAGTATGGGTTGAGGAAAAAAGTAACCTGCTTTAGGATTTTCTTTGTTTTTATTATCTCTGGTGCAATTGGATTTATTTTACTAAACTGGCTGTATATTTAAGTATCCGAGTTCACAAATTATCCGCACATTCTTCCAGTTTCCATTTTGTGTAACTGCTGGTAACAATTCCAGCCACAGGGCTGCTTATGCAGCATATTCCCCATCCCTTGGCCAGATGACTGATTTTTATTTTTTTTTTTTTTCTTTTAACAGGGAACTGATAATATTGATTACTGCATTAGCAATGATGTTCCGATCGAAGACTGAAAGTGTTTGGACTTGCAAGTATTTTTAGGAGTACCCAGCTACATGATACCTGGTGTTGGACTGAATTGATGAGATAAACTTGCCTCAGAAGCCTGCAAGCATTCAAACAGATTCAACTAAGATTTAATATTGTCCATACACCTACAAGCAAAGTCTTTATCTCCTTGCAATAAGCTTATGGAAGGTCCCAATTTACTCTGTGTTCAGTGCTGGCTAGAGACACGTTAGGAGATTAAGAGATGGTCATTTAAAGCAGTGCTGACCTTAAATACCTTTCTTCTCTGACCTCTGTAGATCTCATTTCTTGCCTGAATGGCTTGATCTCAAACCAAGTCTGGCCTGGGCCAGACAGATGCAAGCTACTTTACTGGAATTTACAAGACCTATTTCAATCTGTCAAGTTGCTTCCATTGGTAAATATAATCCAAAACCAAACCAAATAATACTACTCTTACAATTTCTTCAAATAGCTACACTGAGAACTGGGGAGGTTACCCTGTGACAATGCTGGGCTTTCTGTGTTCCAGACAGATGGTTTCAGCACTTTCCCCAACGCTAGCTAAACCCTGGACATCTGTAATGGCACATGAAAGAATCTTCTGCAGTGGCCTTCCTTTTGGTCTGCTCTCCTCCCTCCTGTTTTTTGTGGTATGCTTTTTTGTGGTGTTTTTTTTTTTTTTTTTTCATTTATTTGTTTTTCAAATTATAATTTCTATTGCTTTTCTCTTTTGTTTAAGAACAGTTTTACTGGGCTTGCTAAGGCTGCTGTAAATTAGATTTTAGAAAAAGCAATGCTGAACAGCCCAAAGATCAAAATTGGCCTGGAATAATACCACAGTCAGTCTGTGTTTCCATGTAGCATGAAGTTGCAGGTAAAAGTCAGCACCAAATAGAGAAATAGCTCCTCTGACTTCATTGTCTTTCTTTGTGTGTTTTTCTTGTCCTGTCCTCAAGGCAAAGGGACTAAGGCTCAGACAGCAGCAAAAGTATCTCCAACACAACCTTTCTGTCAATATCACTATTCTCTCCCCATCACGGAAAAACCTTAGTCTCCACCGTGAGAAGGAAAGGGACAAGAGGCTGTTAAAATAAAAAAGTTACTGAAAAACTGACTATTGTCCATTTTATACCATTTTCTAGTATGGCAAAAGGATACATAGCAAATTACTGCTTATGCCTGGCTTTATTCTACATGTTATTACCTGCTGGCAGCACCAAATTAGGTTTAAATTTTTGTCCCTGGCCCATTTTTCCCAGCAAGCATAAGAAAGCAACCTGTAAATCCCATTAAGCAAGCATCTACAGAAGCAAACCTAATTCAAGAGTTCCTGTTCACTTTAAAGCTCTCATTTCATAGAAATTCTCCTTTCCAGGAAATTTTTACTTGCTTCAGCAGTCAATATAACACAATACTATCAACATACTACCAAGCTTAGTTTGCTTAGGTGCCTACAGGCAGCAAGAGCAAGAGGTTATGCCATGCAGCTCTGGGGGAGGGTGCCCTCAAAATCCAGTCACCCACAGCTTCAAACCAAAATCCAAGGATTAGGAAGCCCTGTACCATTGCTGCCAAGGAGAAGCAGCTCCACAGCCCTTACTGGTGAGCCCATTGACACCACTGCATTGAGGGGGTGCTGCAATAGGACACTCTAGATGCCAGTGGATTTTGTGATGGGGTCTAGAGACATCTCAGTATTTGAGATTGCAGCCACTATATAAATAAAATAGAAAAATAAAAAGGAGAAGGCATGGGAGGAAAGCAGAATCCAGATGGAGAGGGAGAGAACAGTCTGCTTTGGTTTTGTTTTGAAAGGGCGTTTTGTTTTTTTTTTCCGTAGACTGAAACTGGTTGCATTTAGCTTGCAGCCCTGTTTGTATGGTACAGCCACACTAATGATTAATGATGTGCCAAGTGGTTCAGAGAAATTCAATTCAGACCCACAGATACCTGTCAGTCCCCAAGAAACAAGAGCATTTTTTAAAACTGAAGCACTAATTACCCATGAAAAGATTCAGGTAGTAGAGCATACTTGACCTTATTCTCAATGCCAGCAGCAGGTCTGATTCCAAGGAGTTCCTTTTACTTCTTTAGTTTTCCTGCCTCAAAACTTGAAAGGCCACAGTTAGCTTCTGCTCCTTGGTAGTTTCCTAAATTTTCCAGATGATATTTCATACAATGATGTGTCATTTCAAGTTGTATCAATCACATTCTAGTATGTCACTTAATATAACATAAGGCAATATGATTGACACAATCTGGGATGACTTGTCACAACACAGCATGTCAGCTGGGACATTTATATGTTTTGGATTTTTGTACCCACACACCGAGCCTTCAAAGGTGGGGGTTGTAGAGAGTGGACACCCTCCCTTCTTTATAAGCTTTCATGACACTTTCCATGGTGGTGATTGATAAGCATCTGTTAAATATACTGAAATTTCTCCTGTTATCTCTCTAGGCTACCTCTAATAATAAACTACCAGAGCCTGAGTTTATTCCAACCTCTATTTATAATGGACACCTTCCCCTGATATGTATTGTGCCCTGTTCCTAAGAACAACCTTATTGTTAGGAAGTGGCATAACACAAAAACTCATTACAATTAACCACTTGTCCCTTGGTGGCATCTGAAACTAATCCAGCTCCCAGACAATTCATTTGGATTAATCTCACAAAGTGATCCCTAAGCAGCAGTAATTGGCTAATTCTCCCCTACTTATGGTTATGCTCATGATATTACAGACAACTTTAAATCAGGCTGTCATCAGTAGCACTTGCTGTCACCGAGGCAATTCAGAAGGATGAGTTACCACACCCATGACCACTTGTACTCCATCCGGGAGCACTGGAAAGGTGGGAAATCCTGAGCCACGTTCCACAGGTGTTTGAGAACACAAACACAACTGCAATGGAAGCTGTAGAAATTACAGGACTGTAACTCCTACTTGTGAAGGAGAACAGCTTCTTAATGAAATTTTAAGGAAAGTAGGCCCGCCATAAGATCTTCAAGCAGTATGGCAAAGGAGCCCTGGCTGGGCACTGGGACTTCAGCCATGATATTATATTTTCTGTGTTCTTGGATCTTGGCTGTACAGCAAGGCACAGACAGCCACCAGATAACCAGTACCAAAACAAAGAGGGTTCAGACATGTTTGTGTCTACCAGTGGGTTTCATGTTGTTCTGGCCCATGCCTCAATTCTCCATTTAGCAAACAGAGTTTGTACTTCATAGGAGTGTTTTGAAGGTAAAACTCACAAGCTGCTGAAAGATGCCCTGTGATTATTGAAAAAGTAGAGTACAGAAGAATTTCATGAGCGTGTTAAAGTAAACTGGCTCTTTCTTGGACTGCTGCCACTTTTTGCATCTGGGGAAATAACTTCAAGTGGCAACTGCACAGCCAGATGTTTCAAATCTATCATACTAAGGGGGGGAGAATGGGGGCAGGAGGGAGTGTAGGGTTTGGGGGAACTGTGGCACAGTGTGGTGATACATAGAGATACTGGAACATTCTCTAAATATGTCAACTCACGTACCAGGAATGGTACATTCTGTCCAAGACAGCTCTGTCATCAGTCAAAAGTCGTAACAAAAACTATGTGATTGACTTAGCATCTCCAGCACAGAGATGAGTCAATTCTGCCATGGCATATGGTGTATCCTAACCTGATGAGCAGCTGTAGGGAAGTCAGAAGTGCAGGTATCTGCAGATATGCCATCTCTGATTACATTTGAGCAGTGGTGCCTGGCCAGAAATTCAATATCAGGTATTTGTTCTGAGGCTGCAGAACTACAGAGGGTGAACAAGGAAAATATTAATTACAATAGATTCAGATTAAATTTGTCCATTCCCACCCCCCAAAAAAAGAATCTTCAAAGACAAAATGCTTCTGTTTTCCCCAGCATGTTCACCAGAGTTTTCTGCACCATGGCAGTTCAACTCATATTGCCCATATGGTGAGATTTTTTTTAAATTCAACATGCAAAGCTATTCAAAATCAATCAGGAATTGTGAATAAAGAAAAGCACTGTTCTGTCATCAGTATTTCTGCCAAGTACCACAATTTTTCTTGCTTCTTAACCTGCATTTACAGATGTGGTAGAAACTCAGTGGCACAGAAAGAGCAAGAAGACTGTACAGTTGACACTGAATAGATATAATATTTAACTTGCAGTATCCCTAATCTGGGAAATCAGAGTGTGTTAGTTTAACACAGCCTGATTTCACAGTGGCGGTGGGGGAAGCCACAGAGGTGGCTTCTGTGGGAAGAAAAAGCTGCTCGAAGCTTCTACTATGTCCAGCAGAGCCAATCCCCGGAGGCTCTGATGATGGACATATTGCTGGCCCAATTAGAGAAGTTGGTAACACCTCTGTGAGGACACATTTAAGAAGGAAAAAAACCACGCGCAGTATCTCTTTTCCCAAGGGATGCGGAGGCGCCGCAGCCAGGACCATCCCAGCACCGCGAGCGGCCACACGGCCGCCGGGGCCATCTTGGCACAGTTTGCAATGAACTTGGCCTGCTAAGCTGCTTTTGGCCATCTCTGCTGTGGGCAGAAGGGCAGGAGCAGCAGCAGCTTCTCCTGTCTGGCACCCTGCATGAAGAGAGGCGCTGAATGAAGCCGGCACCACCCGCACAGCAGTGGCGGGGGACCATGTAGCCAACCACGAGAGGCATGGCGAGCAGTTCCCGAATACAAAACCCAGACTAAATCAACCTTTCAGCCCTGCAAAACCCTACAAGGACTCAACAACTGATAGAACTCGAGAACAAAAGAACCTAGAGACAACCATTTTTCTCCTGAATCAGAGAAAAGGAAAAGGTGAAGACACATGATGGGAACAACATGGTAGCACTAAGGTCAGTTAAAGGAAGGAGGGGGAGGAGGTGCTCCAAACGCTGGAGCTGAGATTCTTCTGCAAGTTGTGATGGGAACTATAATACAACAAACTGTTTACCTGTAATTCATGAAGCGCATGGGGGATGCAGAGATCCATTGAGAAAACCCATGAGAGAAGGTGCTCATTCCGGAGTGAGTAGACGCTAAAAGCTGTAATCCAGTGGAAGATCCAAACAGAGAAAGAAGACCCTTGCTTCCAAACTAGAACAGCTCATCCTTAAAAGACGACACCCCATGAACTAATGACCCATGCAAAATAGCTGTGGGAAGACTGTTTGCCTGTGGGAGGGACTCACGTGGCAGTGGGTTGGGTGGGACCGCTACCTGTGAAGATTAAAACCACACTGGAAAAGTTCACACAGAACTGTCTCCTGTGGGAAGGACCCTATGGCACGGCAGAAAAAAGAAGCTCCTTTCCCTAAGCAAACCGAAGAAAGATTTTTAGAAGTAGCAAACTGACTAAAGACACAATGTTTTATTGCTCTGAGCTGTTGGTAGGAAAGAGGGGAAAAAAAAGGTGTTCTAAAGGTTTATTTCAGTTCTCATTACCCACCTTTAATTCTGTTAATAATAAATTTTCATTATACTGTTTAAATTTGAGCCTGTTTTACCCTTAGAGTGTTTCTTTTTGATCCTTATCTCAGCTGATAAGCCCTTCCATTTTTCTTCCCCCCCCTCCCCCCCCCATCAACTAATAATAGAGGAGAATGAGTGAATGTTCTTTTGTGGGTGCCTGGCTTTTAATCAATGTTAAACCACAACACAGAGAACTCAAAAGCACAGACTGTAAAACAGCAGAAAAGACCCCATCCTTGGTCAGTTATCACCACAACTCTCAGAATGACCAGCTTAGCATATTTAGTATACCATAAATGGTAGCTACAAAAAATACCCGAATGAAACATATACACCAGTAGGACATTTTTTTCCATGCTGAAGAATAATCAGAAGTTCAAAGGCAGAGAGATCAGGTCTGAGAATTTCCCCAACTTTTCCCATAAACACAACCCAAATCAACATCCTTTCAGTGAGGCAGCACTCATCACTTCTGCACTTTCCCCATCCCAGACTGCCTGGTCCTTGGCTCAGAGAGGACCTTTATACCTGAGAGTAAACCTTCTGAGCAAGGAAAAGATTTATCACACAGGTCAGTTGCAGCATAGACACTTGACTGTGAGATGGACGTTGCATCTACAAGGAAATTCTTTTCTTCTCTCCTTCTGCAGGGCCAAAACTCTCAGTTTTATGCAATTATTGGCTCTTGATTATTGCTGGAGACTACTTTGTGTTTTAGGGAGAGAACACTCATTATTCAGTTGTTTGTCAGAATTGCAAAAACAAAAGATGGAAGGAAATAAAAGAAAAAACAACAGTAGAGGGAGAATCGTACCCCAAGGGCACATGAAGAGCTGTACAAAGGACACAGCACAACAACTAGAGCCTCCTCACCTCCAAGCTGTGGCAGGTATAAACCCACTCTCCCTATGCTATAGACTCACGTGAAATTCTTCAGTTTAAAAAATTATGTTTTTAAAGGCTGTTATCAGTTTCCTGAGACAGTGCAGCACAAGGTGTCAGTTAGTGGAGAGTGACAGCAAAGAGCAGGGACAAGCCAGCAGGTTTGGGAATCTCAAAGAACTCTATCTCTAAACACACAACCATTCTGTTTGGTTAGATGCACGTTGCATTTCTTTTGGTGGTTGAAGCAGTGCCCTGATATTCAGTGATTTTTTGCAGCAGCACTTGTCTGAGATAACTTGTTTCCACATGGTTGTTACAGAGCTGGCCAGAGAATTCAGCAGGTTTAAAATAACCATGCAAATAAAACCTACAGTATTTGGGTTAAATATAATGCAAACTGTTATCACTGCCAGGAAAATACTGTGCAGAGTCACTCGCAGGGACAGTATCTAAGCCAAGTTTCCTCTGGAGCTCCTAGTCAGTGTGATCTGAAGGTCTCATGGTGACAGGCACTTAACATTACCTTCCCCTCATATCATGTAAATTGAGAAGGCTTAATCCCCACAAAGTACATCTACAGTATTAAAAGGTCCTTATTGCTGCACATAGCCTGCATATATATTTAGGCCAATATGATGGCATATGCAACAGAAACCAATCCCAACGTTTTTTTCTGGGTTTGTTGGGGTTTTTCTAATATCATCAGTGCTATTGTTTTCACTTATTTCAGTGGGGAACACAGCTGGAAATCTGGCCTTTTCAAATGCATCACCTAGCTGATGCACAGCTAGTACTGAGCACAAAGCCCACTGGTTTCCAAGTTTCTGCATAAGATCCCAAAATCACCTTATGCAGTCCAGTAACCTAGTGTGGGAACAATTTGTCTTGATAGGTTTATCCAAGTCTTCTCCCAGAGAAGCCCAGTTCAGCCCAGTTTCAGCTCACTGGCCTGATCAGCCAGTTACTTATTAAGGGACACTGATGTTCCTGATTGGAAAATCCCTGGAGCCAAAAAGCCTGCAGCAGAGCCAAGTCCAGATTCAACATGACAGTCATATGAAACTTGATTTGAACTCAGTGTGAACACCTCCCTTTGTCTACAAGGACTTTGCAGCCTTTCAGTTTCTACTTTGCATTTCCCAACAGAACAAAACCCAGTTCTCCAAGGAAACCTTTGGTCAATATAGTCAATTTTCACACCAGTTTCTCATTAAAATATCACACAGAACTTCTAATTTGATGCAACCTCAATGCTTATGGTTATCTGAAACTAATCTAATGAACACCAAAAGTGGATCAAACTTCATCAGCAGAGTATTTAGAAAAGCAGGAGTAACTGCAGTTTTTGCTTAAGCACTGATTCAATTTTAGTTAATAGGCTCTTTGCAAGGGCTTGCAGGTTTGATTGCCAGCATCCCACTTGGTTTTAGCTGAAGTGTGGCTCATTATTATATCCTTAAGTGAAGGTAATATCACACATGGTCACAAGCTCTGCAGTGACCTCAGTAAAATTACAAATCATGATTTGACCTTCCATGAACATTTCTACTTCCCTATATGAAAATGTTAACATCACTTCAAGGTCCTCTGTATAGTTTAATTACATGTCGTCAGTCTGGCATAGATACCGAGTAAACCTATTTTTATTGATGAGCTAGAATTATTACCACTATTCCATTTATATAATTTGATGGAATAAGGGAACAGTTAATTCTTCCCCTGTAAGTGTAGTAAGAGATTGCTCTCGATGTTGCTCTGAAGGAAGGAAAAGGCTACAGGAGCAGAGCACGCATCACAAGCAGCTTGCTGCCATGGAAAATTGACTTGAATTAAAACAGTTAAGACATTAAAGAGGGGAACTGCCTGGAACAATTCTTAGCAAAATATTTCTTTGGATGAAAATATGCTGGTTTTGTGGGAACATTTCACAGTGATATCTATTTCAGCAAATTTTTCAAAAGGAAGATCTCTGAGGCCTGGACTGGATTGTTCTGTCACTGGGAAGGAAAAAAATCATAAACCTGACTTCTTCCACAAAATTCCCTCCTGTGAAATGCTCAAGAGCCATTGCCTCTGTCCTCGTGAAGAAGAAAAACAAATACTTTAAAACATCAAAAGTTTTTGCAAACACTTTCATTCTCTGGCTGGCCACACACTGAAAGGCTGTTGCTGACTCTGCCTTGCTACCTCCAGGTATTACAAACTTGTGGTGTGCAAGTTAAGATCACACAATGATGTGAAGCCTGTATCTATACCTAAATTTCTGCAAGACCTTTAAGATCAAATTGCACACGAGGGGAGTGGGATGGATATAGCATTTTCTTCTATAAAATTTAAAATATTGCTATTAATTTCCTTTCTAATAGCAGCCCAACACAAGCCAATCAAATAGTGTGGTAGAAAGAGCTTAACAGTGAAACAGACACAGAAGGCAACTACTGATGCAGGAAGATCAGCTGTGAGGAGGTAAAGATATGTTAAAAACCCCAAAATGAGAAATCTAGCAAGTATTGCATCTTTTAGTTCATTTTGTAAAGTACTTTTATGTACTTTAAAAGTATTTTAAAAAGTACTTAATGTACTTTTTTTTGAAGTGTACAAGAGCTGACATAAAGAACCTTAAAGGTTTAACATTGGAGATGTTTGCACAATTTAAAAAGAAAAAAATGGTATTTCCCTCCTTTTAAGACTTGCAGTGAAATTTCTCTTAACAAGGTCCTCAAGGGAACTACTGCAGGAGGCTCTGCACCCACTTCTTGCCTCCTCTCCCTGCCTCACTGCTTTAATTCCTTATCATGCCCTCCTTGGCCTCTAGCACCTCACCCAGGAGCTCATCAATCCCCCGGCACTTTCCACTGACCTTTCCCATTTCACTCCAGCCGTGTCTGGAGCTCAGCTCTCAGGCTTCACTGCTCCAGGATTCCCTAGCTGCAGCATGAGCAGCCATAGAGCATGATCTCATCTGCCATGTTTCATTGCAAAACAACATGTATTTAACACTGGAGCTTTTCTCCATTATGTTTTTGAAAAATCATACACCACAACCGTAGGGCACTCGGCAGCAACACAGCAAAACCAGCAAATACCAGAGATGATGATATACATCACCAGAGAGCAGAGTCCCCGGGTCCTTCTGCAGAAAAATATCCAAAGAAATTTCAAAATGTTAATGGATGTTGCATGTCTTGTATTGCATTCAGTAAAGCTGGATTATTTTCAGGCTGCTGGAGGCATGTTTCAGAGGCACACACACTGCTTCCTCGGCAAAGCCATGTTGTTGACTGCAGGGAATATCATCACAGGAACCCAACAGATCATAACTCCCAGGATAGGGCATGAAGTGGGGGTGAGAGAGAGAAGCAATTTTCTCAGCTAACCTTGTCCCAAGCCTTTAAAGTCTTAATAAGATCATAACCAACATTTTGAATTATATTTTGAAATAAACACATAGCCAGAACAGAGTACAAAGCTCAAGATTTATGGGCTAATAGTAGGTGACCTTCAAGAGAAAGGTTGCTGCAGGCTGTACTCACTGAAGTACTTTGCAAGAGTAGTCCCAAGCATTCACTGCTAAACCTGAGGTGATGAAGGCGTGGGGCACGTGCATCACTGGAAAGCATCTCTGCTTCCAGGACAACCATAAATGAAAGAAATAGTGCTGTGAGGATTGAAACTAATGAAGTCTGGTTTCTTTTTTATTTGGTTCTTGTGGGTGATTGACTTCTCTGTCTAAGACAGCACAAGAGTCTGAAGGTTTTCAGGCAGCAGAGTATTATGAGATTCCTTCCTGTGTGGATTCTCTGGTGTTAAATAACTTGTGGACACACTGAAACCATGCCACTGAAACCATGCATGCAATAAATGGTCTATTAGTGTGACTCTTCCCTATCCAGTTTCTTATTTTCCCCAACACTGGGGAAAACTTAGTTACCTTTGAATTTGAAACTCTTTTTTCACAGAGGATTAAGAATGGACTAAATTGTTATATGAAATAAGGGGGAGGCACATGCACAGATATACACAGAATGCAGATAACCTTGATTTTCCTTCAAAACTAAATGACAGTTGGCTATATGGAGCAGTTTTATTCTCAGTGGCAGTGAGGGGATTCAGTGATGATGTTTTCTGAAGAAAGCAACAATCCTGTGACCTCTAGTAAGTGATCAAGGGACATCATAGTACCCCATGACAGTTTGTGGGAATATCATGAGTCAAAGGCAATGCATAATGGGTTTTTTACTAATAAAGCCAGGGGATTGGTAGCCCATACAGAACTGAAGAGCCTGTCTCAGGCCAGTTGCTACAGAAACAGTAAGCAGATGCTGAAATTTCATTACTTTGCATGCAGCAAGAACCCATCTCAGCAAAGAGGTTCAGACAAGAACCACAAAGCAACTTCCAAACCCCATTAAAACCATAAGCTCCTCCACATCAGCACAGGCAGGATGGGCACAAAAGAAATGACAGGTCAGAGTCAAGAATTTGTGGTTTTCAATTCTGTGACAGAATATGCTGCTAATTTCCAGTCCTACCAATATGAAAGATTTAACAAATATTCTTTATCAGAAGGAAAGAAAAAAAATAAATAAGGTGAGATACAGAGTAGAAAACCCTTTGTCCGACCAAGTGTCTTGATATAACTGAATAATATAAATCAGAGATGGCACCTGGTCCAGCAGTGCTGATTTTCTCTGCTGAACCACAAACTGGTTACTAACAGATTTTATGCAGAGCTAGAACCTGTTGCTTAGTCCCACTCTCTCTCCTCACCAAGTCACCTGCAGATATATTGGTCCAGAAGGCCACTACTTGAAATTTCCATCAACTTTTCTGAAAATATAAAAAGCTCAGTAAGCAGTACCATCTTTTAAGAAACTATGAGTAAAACCAGGGATTCAGCAACAGAAATAACAGACATTGGTTAGGCAGGTGGCTGAGTTTTAATTGGTTAGGTTAGAATTAGGCGAGAATTGGTTAGGCTGAGTTTTACTTAATCCCAAACCCATACTATGAGAAAAGATGAAACACAGCCCACTCTCCGTTGCAATTAATCCCAAAGGTTAATTTTGTTGCGGGCATATTGTAAACAAAGGGGATATTTATTTCAGAGTCCAAGTCACAACAGAGGGAAGGCAAAGGGAAGGCACTTTGCACTGTGGATTAAGAGAGGTTGCAAGACTGGTGAAGCCAGTGTTGACTGATTCCTTTATTAAAAAGTGTAGCTTTGTGGAAGGCCTGCCATTGACAGCTCTGATGCAGCCCAACTTCAGAAAACCAGGCACAATTGGCAGACTGTGCTGTGGCAGGGACAGTGGGGCTAAGGGGCACTTCTAATTTGTCAAAGTTGTATCTATTTCCACTGAACAAAGTTTGCAAAGAGAGATGAGCAGAATCCACAAATGATTGTTCATTCACCAAGCCCTGATGGAAAGATAGGCCAGCACACAGCTTGGGCTTTGTAGAGTAACCCGAGCTTCTCCAATCAACTTTGGATAATTCTGCCTTGTGGGCATAACAGTTTTCCTTGTTTCTTCTTTAATAGGATTATTCCTTACAATATTAAAAAGATAACATCAATGTCTTTCAGTGTACCCATAAACTGTTTCTTGGTATATGAATGGATGCTTCAGGTGGTTTTGTTACTATTTCTGTTATAGACTTATGAAAAGTGAAGATCTAAGAGAAAAACCTTTGTTCTGCGAATAAATTAAAATCTCAATATTCCTTTTAAAAGGAAGATACTAAAAACTGACTCATTTAGAGTAAAAAGGAAGAAACTTATACTGAGCATGACTGTGAACTGGCCTGTGAATTCATTATATCGATTGGAAAAATCTTGTCAAAATCAGGCAAACAGCAAATCCAGTATTTACAACTGGAGAAGGCTTTTCATTTACAGCAAAGAATGTTGGATCAGGCCCTCAAGTACCCAGTTCTTAGGCAAGAAAGATAATTAATTCATATTAAAAAATTAATTTCTCCAAATTAAGAGAGAAACTATAATATATCCTGTCCTGTCCCATTGGTATTTTCAGGAGACAAGAAGGCAAACACCTTCTCCATTCCTTTCCTCTCCAAGGAAAAAGAGATTTTATTGTTTTAAAAAAGTATCACCTTATCATATACTGTCATTTAGCAATGAGGTCATTTCTGTGCTCATACATTATTTTAAATGCAGCTGCCCTCACTGAGACTGTATGAAGGTAAGACTGAATAGAACATGGATATCTTAAAGCAGCAAATTAGGCAACCAAAATCAGCTTCCACTTTGAATCAAAATCTGAATGAAATCAAATCAAAACTGAATGGTTTGCAGCTACACAACACTTTCATAAAATTAAGAGCTGGAGAGTTGAAGAACTTGTCTAAAGATTCTCTCAGCAGCATTTTCATTTTCCACGGTACCTTATTTGGACAAGCTGATGCACTGCTCTTCATTTCAAACCAAGCCACAGCAAGATGACCATTTAACACTGAATTTGTCTACACCTGGATCTCATACACAGTGTTCTAACACAAATCTTGTCATTGAAAATTACTGCTTACTGGAAGGCAGAACAAGTTTTGCCTGGAAATATGTTTTCGATCCCAATGCTATTTATGGGTTTTCAGCAGCCTCAGCAGCCCCTGTAGTCTCCCTACATCAAACAGACCACAGACTGGATTCCTAGGATGCTATCCCCATAAGGAGGACATAAAAGCATTTGCTTGATGCTACAATTTTGCTTAAAGGTGGTGCCCACATTTTTAAACGTGGCTAGTATATTCAAGTGCATCTCAGAGTTTCATTACTTATCACATAACCAATCTCATTTAAGGACCACCTATTAAACAACCTACAGTTTAAAGTAGCCAAAATTATCACAAATTTGTTTTTGAGTAAGAAAGGCAGGCAGACAGACAGACAGACAGAGACACATCTAAAATACATAACTTTAATATTTTTTTAATTTTTAATTACCTGCATTGCCAGTAAGCCACAATTAAAGTAACAGAGATCATTCTATCTCCAATCAGATGACCTATAAACCACTCAGCAATAATCTTTTCATTAATCAGACCTTTATTAAAGGTTCCTCCTTCAGCCAGGTCTTTCCATATACCCACAAAATCCTGCTGTCTGAGAGGCAAGGACAACCCTGCTCTTTACTATGCCAAGAAAGAATATATGTATCATGGTGCTGGCTTGCTTTTCCTCCCCTCAAGTACTAGGCTAAATGAGGATGTAAATCTGTTTGTATTTTGTTTACATTTAATAAATACATGAATTTTCAAGCCAGGCAGGACCATTTATCTCCTAAATAATCATTTGACCTTCTCTCTAATCTAGAGCAAAGAATCCACTTCAGGGATTTCTAGAATTCAGAAAATCTTCATTTAAATATTCAATCTAGTACATGTCTTGGGAAATACTTCCACTGATTATTTATGTTTATTACTAAACATGTTCATCTCTTCTTTAGCCTAAATTTGTCTATTTTACACATCCAATTAGTAGACCTTGCCATGCTCTTTTCTCCTAAATCAATGACTTTTTTTTTGGCAAACAAAACCAAAAACTCTGAGAAGTTTTCTCATGAGTAGGTGTGCGTAAACTCCTAAATTCTCCCTTGATGTAGACTAGACTTTGCATTCCACCTGACACATTTCAAACCAATGCACAAGCTGCTGAATTGCTTTTCTGAGGAGTAAATCAAAACATGTACATTGCTGGATAAAACAGCATATGGTGAAATAAAGAAGACAGCACACAAAGACTCAGGACAGTGTCACAGCACGTCACACAGCAGTGTCTTTGCCCTCCCACCTAAACCATGACAGCTCCTTTCACAGGTTTGATTAAAATTTTCTTCTCTTAACTGTGAATATAATCAAGCCTTGTGCTTTGCTTTTTGGCACATGACTGTTTGTGCTCTTTGAACCATCCACATGAGGTGGCATCCTGAACACACCATGCAAATTCTTTATTACAGCTCAGCACAATTCTGATTAAGCTGGAGGCACATGCAGGCTCACTCTAGCTGATCATCTACAGTTCTGAGCATACTTCAGGTATAGCAAGAAGTGACCTGGGCACAAAGTGTCAAATGCCAGTCTTTTCAACAAAGTACAAAGAAATTAATAGCAAAGCATTGAAGAGTGTGCTCTCTAACTGCAACCTGGACATAAAAATCCAGATTTTGCTGCCGTACCTGTGTACTTGGGAACTGCTGGAGTATTGGGTTTCTCTCACAGAGGGCTGCCAATATCTCCTCACCATTTACAGAGACAGATAGGAGGCAGAGGCATTGGGTTACACATGAAAATCCTTCTAGTAGAACCACCTTTTGGAGGCTTCCCATGAAAAGAAACATTTTTAGGCAGTGTCTTGCTCTGGCCAGTTTTCAGGAAAGCTTTTGCAGGTTGCTGAGTTTAGCAGCAGGGAGAGCTGGGTGCAAGCTATGGAGCATCCCCTTTAATAAAAGGGGAAAATTTGAGGTTAGGAAGTTCAGGTCTTTACTTTGGTTTGAATTGAATATCAAGACGTACTTGAGATAGTCTTTCATATCCTGACCTGACATTTCTGGACAAAAGCCAAGCCCTCTATGGGAAGGGTTGAATCCCACATCCATACCACATTTTCTGGTCCAGAAAAGCAACTAAGGTACTGGTGAAAATATTTAATCTTTCTAACAGCTTCCATCACTAAATCCAAAAGCACTATAAGAGCTGAGTACCACTACATGATGGTTTTGTTATCATTACTGACCCTGTCCTTACCCTCATTAGGCTGTATAATAAAGAAAATTATCACAATCATTTTCTGTTTATACACATGCTTTTGGCAAACTCATTTCCAGGTTTTCAACACAATTTTTTTCTGCAACATAACTAAGGTTTACTTCCATTTTAATTTTAATACTGCTTGTTACTTGTTTAAAATGCCAACTTTTCATTAAACATCATATTGCCTTAGCATTCTCTCAAATTTCTTTTTTACATTACAGCTGTCTGAAAACCCAGTTGTTCTTTTAATTTTATGTACATAAACTGCATAAACTGCCTTGACAAATAACCTTGATCCTATTTTCAGTGTTTCTGATCACATTCACAAGCTGTATAATACTGTTTGTGGAATTTTGCTGTATTATCTGACATGTAGGGTCATGTTATAGTGATCTCTCAGGTACTTAAACTCCATGGGATGTGGGTATCCATCATGTGGAGAGAAGTCTTCAATCTGATTCTGGATTCAGTGCAGCAGGAAAACAGCACAGGAGTAATTGATAAACTCAACACACGTGTGGAAAAAGACAGGATGCTGTGTTATTCCAGTTAATTGAGGGAGTTAGAATTGGTGTTTGGTTTCTTTTTTTCTAGAATGCAAGTACCTTTATGATGTCTTTCTCTCCAAAACTGTTATTCTTTACAAAAGCAAAAAAGAAGTAAAATACTTCATATATTTTCATTTCAGAATGACATCTCACAAAAATTAATCTGTTACTGCTCTCTGATAAAAACTGATTACTAATACGAAAAATACTTCACATTTTTATAGACTTCAGATACCTTTTAAGCATTTTCCTAGAAGTACGCTTTTCCTCCTACAAACAGTAATGCTTAAATGAAGACAAAAACAAACAAGTCTCAACAGCAGTAGGAACAAGTGAGGGGTTTGTTACCACTGCAGGAAGGGATCTGCCTTCTTCTGGTCCAAGAAAGCTTTGTATCTGGGCAGGAACACCACTGATGTCAGGATGTCTGCACCTAGGAAGAGGGAACAGGGCCAGCTGCCCACATGGCTGCCAAGTGCATGACGGCATCCACCCCACGTGGAGTGACTGGAGCCCCTCACTTGTGGCTCAGAAGCAGCAGGGCCACCCCTGTGTGGCACCTGGCCAGGGCTTGGCCATATGTCCCAGCAAAATAATCACCACAGCCCTTCACAGCAACACTGCTTTTGCCTTGGAGGGGTCTGCTAGCTCAGGAGTCTGAGCTGCTTTTCCTGTACCCAGTATGGATACACCCAGTGGGAAAATAACTCTTCAAGGCAAGGAGGATGCCTTCTACACTCTCCAAAAAATACCAGGTACTTCCTTGGGCTCTGTAAAACCAATCAAGTATGATAGCGAATGAATCATATAAAAGGGGTTGAAAACATTACTTTGAAAGATAAATCTCTGCTCTCTCTCTTTGTACCCAAGCAGACTCAAACTGTGCTTTAGCTAAAACACAGACACCCTTTTTCTTTCAAGCACCATCCACTTTAAAAAGGGGAATAAGAGATTCTGCCACTTCTTGAAGACTCAGCAGCACTAGTCAAAAGGGTGGGTGTTACAGAAAGGCATTTATGGAAGTCTCTGGGATGATCATAATTTCATGGATGGGCTTGAAAAACCCTTTTGGGCAGATGTAAAGAGCCCATTGAGTCCTTTTAAAGGGTTTACACAAAGAACGTATCAGTTATGTAGCACTGTTGTGAGTTAGAGTCCATACTGCTTCTGCTGAAATTTCTTTATAAACAGAAATTGTCCATTAATTTATTGGGCTTTTGTAGTAGACTTGGGAAATACAGGCCATGAAGAGAGCTCTCAATGAGGAAGAAGTGACACATGGCAAGCATTGTAGTTTTCACATGATGTACATTTTCTTGATTTGAAGAGAATTCTGGCTTTATGAGGACTAGCCTTGCTTTTCCTTACATCAAATAAAGCCATTTCAATGGAGAAATTTCTTTTTTATGATTCTCTGCTACTTAATATGCATTAAACAGCAGCCCTCTGTGGTTTCTAATGAAAGAGGAGTCAGGTATCATCTTAATACTTCACAACCAATATTGCTGCCATTGGAAAAGAGCCCAATCCTTTCACCTTTACTATCCCAAATAAACCTCACTTCATATATTAGACATTAGGCAGAAGAGGGGAGAATAAAGTGTCCTCAGGGTCAACAGGATTACTCAGCAGAAAGAAGATTACTTGAAATAAAACCCAACATTGGAAGCCTCAATTCCTACCTGACAGTGGAGTCAGTAACCAATAGAACTGGTTTTAAGAGATATTTGATCCATGCCCAGTGGATTTCATCAGCTGAAAGAAAAGTGAGCACCACAGCCTGGTGATGACTTAGTAAGCAGGTGTCTTTCTGCACAGTTGCTAAGGAGTGAGATCTAAAGATTCTCAGCTTTCTCTTCAAATAAAATCAAGGGGTTTGGTCCCCCAGTTGCAAAAAGAAACACGCAGCTTAAGAACACCCATGACTGACATTGCAGCCAGGATGGAGAGCCAGGATGGACTGCAAGGAAGGTGTGGAGTCCACTGGGAGCTGCAGAAAGGTATGAGTTCATTTTGGTGGTGCATTAGCTCTGAAACCTACACCCATTTAAATGTCACCAATGTCAACTCTCCTGGCTCTTCTAATCTTGCAAGGAAGAAAAGACATGAAGATTTCCACAAGCTGCCCTTGCAGGCAGATTGCTACAGCACTGAGAGAGAGTAAAACTTTGAAGAAAAAAACTGCCACCCTGGCTTTTCAGCAAGTTAGAGCTTGCATGAAAACATGAAAGCCTTGATCTCAGCTAGGGTATCTAAACACTTTGCTGACACTAATAATAAATGAAAATACTATGTTGTAACCTGCAGTTTGGTTTGTTTGCTTTTTTTAATATATAAAATGAAGATGAAGAATGAGGCTTACATTTGACAAGATAAATACACATATGGATTTACCATTTCATCACACATCTCTACTGTAACTATAAACACAGCAGCTGTGAACATTTTCTACTGCCTTGCAGTATTTTGCAGTAAATCAAAGTAATCTGCAGGTTCCACTGCAATCTCAAGGAATTTTTGAATTGCCTTCTCTTGCATTTCAGCTGAGATCATTTAGCTGAAATTATGAAACATGCATTAGCGATTAATGCTTCCAAAATTCCACATTACTGTCAAATCACTAATACATTACCTTTCATAATCTAATTTGTTCACACCCTAAAGTACACAGAACATGCAGAGCTTAGCAAATCGCCTTCTAAAATGTCACAGGGGTTTTTTTTTAATTATTCCTTAAAGGGAAAAGAAACACCCTGCAAGCCTTCTTTCTGCCTTTCACACATCAGGTTCAGGACTCAACAAAGAGCACAGCCCTTGTACACACTTTGCTACTGGTGAGACACTGAGACTTTACCAAGGCACAGAGTTCTTGCTGTGCCACAAGCATATTCCTGTGGTAAAACATGAAAAAATCTTACTGGACAGAACTGATGCACCAGCTAGAAATGATGAATCAAAACTACCATGCATTTCTTTTATTTTATTTTTTGGGTTTTGGGTGGGTTTTTTACTTAGGGAGGTGGAATAACAACCAGATGCTTACTTTTCTCTTACATACCAGCCAGTATTTCCAGTTTAAACTAAAATAATTTAAATTGTACCAAGGTCTCTGTTACTGAGCAGCTGGGGACAAGAAGGGTTGGGGAAGCAAATAGGCTTTTTAAAAGCACAACAAAAAAGCTTTAGAGTATCTGGCAACTCTTGACACATTCCTACCTCTTTTCTTCCAAAGATGAACAAGTCATAAACACATTTATTTGAAAGTGCAGAACAGCACCACACAGTACAAAAAAAGAAAGTAGAGGTGAAGTTCAGTGAGAGTTAAGCCTTCAGTAGGATCAGGACTTGCTCTCTGAACCCTGTAAATCAGCTGATATCTCTTCATTGACTGGACAATGAATAAAATCAGGTGATAAATTTGGCCCTGAAGAGGAGAGTGGGGTGGAGGGAGTGACTGACCAGTGACCAGACATCCTCTCCTCTCAGCATTCCAGCTGCATGGAGGCAGGTGTGTCCTGGGTAGCCCCTGGGAGCACAGAGGAGAGACATCTGGTAGATGCATCAGATTTGTCAGGGTGAGTGAGGCTCAGGGAAATGAGAAAGGTGTTGAAACCTGTATAAGGGACATGAGGAACAGGCAGAAGACAGAAACATGGTCAGATGAAGTACACACAAGATGGAAAAATATACACTTCAGTAAAGAATGGAATAGGGATGAAAAGAAAAAAAAAAAAAAAAGGTTTTTTCTTACCCCACAACTAATCCTGGAGGAGGAAAGAGAAATCAGAAGGTCTGGCTATTCAGAAGCAGATTGATGTAACAAAATGTTGGCGAAAGATAATATGGAAGATAAAATGAGAGCTTGGGGACCAGAGGTTAACAGGGTCTCATGGCTAACACAAAAAAAATAACACAGACAAAACATTTTCTCTTGTTCAGCACAGGTTTCAGCAGGCTGTTATGCTTCCCCAGATAAGATACAATCTGGAATTGTTCAACTCAGTGTTAAAAAAAAAAAAAAATTAAAGGCACATTTGTGTGAAAGCTCTGACACCACTTGATAAAAGAGCAAACCCTCTGCTTGAAATGCTACAAAGGTCTCATGAATCTCAGCCTCCTCAAGATCTTTCCTCCCCCCATGTCCCTGCAGAACAGCTACGTAAGCAGTGCTTTTTCTTTTCCTGGGCTCTGCAAGCTCAGTCCTGTCAGTCTCTGGCACATGGGGACCATCCTTCAGTTTTTGCACAAATAGATGATGGCAGTAAAAGTTGATGGCCATGCAGTCATGGTATTTCAGCAGTCCAAGCTGTGCTTGCTTTAGAAAATCGAGGTGTGGGGTGGGCCATCAGCTGGAAACATCCAGCTGGCTGCCAAACAGGACCAGCATATCCCAGTGAGGAACTCCCTGTGCATGACTGCATTCGACCAGTATTTTTTTTCCAAAGCAGAGGTGAGTTCTTGACTCCACAACTCACTAGTTTTAGAGACTCTTTTCACATCTTGAATGCACCTGGTGTGCAAAGCCTGAAGAGACCTAAGCAGCATTTCTGAATTAAAGTGTGGAAAACAACGTTTGAGACAAGTTAAGGTGTGCAGTGCTTGGTGCACACAGCACTCAATACAAAGTCTTGTGCAGGAAGTTTGTCTTTAGTATAACACTTTGCAACAAAACTAAAACCAAATAAAACCAACCAACAAATCTCAAAAATCTTGGCTATGTTCCTGCCTCTGCCACAGGCTGTTTTGACCCTGCCTTTCACAACCCACATGTAAAATGAGGTTTGACACTGCTCTATCATTGCTGTGGCAGCATTTTGACACTTCAGTGCTATGACGCAATGGGGGTTGGGTTTGTTTTTTTTTACTGACTAGCAAAGTTGGATGTTCACATGCCACTTTTCACCCCAGTGTAAATGCCTCATCTGTCTCCAGCTCAGACTGATGGAAGGGATGTCTGAGCTCAACTGGTCTCTCAGCCCTGACACTCTGAAGTGTCCTCTCGCCCTGGGCATCATCCAGAGTTCTCTCACTAACAGGACTTACAGTTTGGTTGGTTAAGGAAGCAAATACAAAACATACATACAATGAAGTTCACAACACCCCTCATCTTTGTGGCCATTCACCCTCACTCTGTAGCCAAATACCAGGACTATAAATAAGTACATAAACAAGGAGAGGCAGACAGCATACACTGTGAAAGGGGACTGGCCGGGGCTGATACAAATTAGCACACACTGAGCCAAATCTCTCCGTAGGATTGGGTCCTCAAGCCTTTCCTTAATGCCTTCACTGAGTCTCTGACCTCAGCAGTGCTGAGTACAAACAAAACCTTCACTAAAGAAGGTGAAATATTATGCCAAACTACATCACTGCAGGACAGAGGTACATGACAGCAAGGGATAACACAAGCCAGCCTGTGGGAAATAAGCAACTGTCAGCACTCACATGTGAGTGTTAAAGTTAGATATTTTTAAGTGTGTATTTACACAATCTCAGATATCAGATGTTGAAGCAAGTCACATCATGCTGCCTTCATGGCCACGGCATGGGGGAAAAAAAACCAAAATACATTTTCCTATGGACAGAAGGCAGCAGTGTAAAAACCCATGCAGCTTTTTATTAGCTGAATCATCCTTGCTGTAGCTGACCTAGGGTCTTTTGTACCTAATGTTTTCAGGGAGATAATTTTCACAGCATACCTCAGCTTCTTAGAATGCTCTCAGAGAGCAAAGTCAATCCTAGGTCACTCTTCCAGTGTATTTTCCTTTGTACTAAATCCTACTTTCAAGAAAATTCTTGCCATGGTTCAATGGTATTTAACCTATCATATAATATCCAGGTTTACTGTGTTAGAAGGAGCAGAACAGTATTAAGCTTTTCCCACAAGCCTGTGATTGCATTTGACCCAGTAACCTGTATTAGATTAACATTTATTCTACAACTCCACAGCAAGCCTTGGACCTGGCTGAGCAGCAGTTTATAGAGGACACTAACCATTTTTACAAGTGGAGCAGGAAAAGGGAATTGAATCTGAGGGAGTAATTCCAAACAAGTATGTTGCTGCAGCAGTTAAATTGTTTATATGAGGAGTTGGGGAATTACATCTGACTGACCTCTCTTTTTATCTGCTTAAAAGACAAAGTGCAGGTCTCCATGGCAAGTGCTAACTCCTGTGGAATGCAGTATAAAAATGCATCATGGCAATAGAACCTCAATCCCCATCAAGGAAGGAGATCTTCAAAGGAATTTAAGCAAGTTAAAATCACCAGGATTAAAAAGGTTTCCACATTAGCCTACAAA
>VZTR01026466.1:73484-104338 GCA_013400775.1 Chaetops frenatus | reverse complement strand
TAAGAAAAATTTAAAAGTGGAAAGCCATGGGAAGTGAATCGTGTGGAGTTCTACCTCTGCTACTGGCACGACTGTGCTAATAAATTAAGAGCTCAGATTTTAGAGGCAGCAGAACCTCCAGTTCTAGGTGCATGCAGAAGGAGGAGTTTACAAGAGACAGTGATGAACCATTTTCTGGCAGTTTGGGAGGTTTAAAAGCCATTCAAGCAACAGCAACCACACTGAATCAGGCATCCTGAGTCAGCATCAGCCACATGACTTACAGCCNCACAGCTTGTAACACAAAGTAGTAAAAATCCAGAGATTCAAGATGTGGCCTATATGCTCCCCTTGTGCACGTAATTCTCATTAAAGTTAATGGGAGCTGTGTGCCCATCATATGAGTACAAACTCTGAACAGTGAAACGCACCATATGTTTTGAAAAAAACCCCAAAAATTGATACTAGTTCTCATTCTTCTGGGAAGTCATACAGGGCAATGATGGCTGGACACAAGGCCTGAACTTCTTTTTTTATACAATGCATTTTCCTCATGCAGATGGCTTATGTTTCCTGAAAAACCTCCAGGAGTTAATTACAAGTTCAGAAAAAGAAAAGGTGGAGAAACCTCTGATGTTTGACCTTCTTNACCTCCAGTTCTAGGTGCATGCAGAAGGAGGAGTTTACAAGAGACAGTGATGAACCATTTTCTGGCAGTTTGGGAGGTTTAAAAGCCATTCAAGCAACAGCAACCACACTGAATCAGGCATCCTGAGTCAGCATCAGCCACATGACTTACAGCCAGCCTCTTGGGCAGAAAGCCTGCAGGGAAAACTTCTGCTGATTACTTCCAAAACCAGAAATTCAAAGTACAAGATGAATCTTTTGCCTTAGAAAAGATCACTAGATATTTGCAACACACAGCAGCTCTGCCTGCCCCTTCCTGGGCTTCCTGTTTCTTTATGGCATACAGATTCCTATGGAATACAAAATATTCCCAGTGTGTTACAGCCTCTTGGACAACATTTCCTGCAATGAATATGACCAAATGATATCAACTAAATGTGGAAGAAGCTGGAAAAATATCCTGCACAATGGAGAAACTTAAAGCCCATTACAGAGTTTGGGAAATAATTCGGTCAATCACTACTTAGAACACCAGGTATTAGGCAGCATTTGATTATTATTTTCATGTTTGTAGCTCATACTGCTCAGCACTTTCCTGAGTGGATGAAAAATTACATGAGTGGTCAACAAGCAACTTCAAGTAAGTATTAAGCCTTCTCCTTTTTTCAAAATAATAATAATAAAGAAATGGTTTGATCAGGGCTGAGGCCTACTTCCAATATTGATAAATAGCTTTTTCATCCTCAGCCTATCAACCAGACATTGATCTCAAACCAACCTAGAAGGGCAATTCACTGAAAACTTAACATCTTTCAGAGCATGTAAAATAATTTTTTTTCCTATACAGAGAAGTGGGAAGAAACCAGTATTGTATCTTGGAGCACATGTAGCAAATTACTTTGATATTTTAAGTTTATTCTACAGAAAATATGGGAAACTTCTTACTTCTGTGTGCACATACATAACATACAGTCTTCTGTACACATCTGGGTTTGGTACAGACCTCACTGAAAAAGTCGACCTTTACTGCATTCCCACATTGTTGGAACAGAATAACAGCACAGAAGTAGTCTGCAAAATCCTCTCAGCTTTCCCTCCTTGTAGGCAACCAAGCACACATCCACACAAATCAGTGGCAACAATTCTAGAAGACAGAAGAAGGGCATCTGTTTAGTTCTTTACCCTCGAATTTCTTATAATCAAGTCCTTGTTTTTAAGAGGTAAAAGCAGGGAAGTTTTCTGCCCCTGTGTCATCTTGCGTTCCCTCAACAAGGAGTTTTCCTTGCCCTACCCTACAGGCTGGGCTCGTAGGGATTTAAATAGAAGTCAGGAATAAGCATGATGGTCTTTGCTGGATCAAATCTTCAATATCCCAGTAGAGCAGCCAGAATGTAAATGTACCTTCTTTGCCTCAAGCAGGACCCTCTCAGATGAATCCAGTGAACCAAAAGGATGGGCCATATCTCCTCCAAGGCAGCAGCAGAGTACTGAGGGGAGCAGGTGAAGTTCTGGGTCTCTAACACAGACATAACCTATTTCAGCAGTGCACAGAGAAGTTCCAGAGATGATGGGAAGCCTGTGCCACCATAGACAGGCAGGTCAAACCCACAAACCAAGCTAATGGTTTTTCATTTAATCTCAGCCTAAGCATGCTCTGATTTATGATGATCTATTTTTTCCTTCTTCAGCTGGAGATACAACTGGTCATGCCAACCACAGTGACCACCCATCCATGAGGTGGGGGACAGATGTTTTCTCTGGGGAATGGAACTGAGAAAAGTCCACTTACATCTTGGGGGCAAAAACAGTTTCATAATTTTAAAACAATATCCACAAGGTAGAAGTGTGACAACACTTTTTTCCATGTAAATATGTCATACTTGTGAGGAGGGGGTCTTCAGTGATATTTCATGAACAGGCTCATTATGTTGCACCTGACCCACAGACAGTTCAGTTGCCTTTTTGTTTAATTATTTTTCTTATTTATTTTTGCTTGATGTGTTGTATATAATCAAATGCTTTACGATGCCAAATCCTGTTAAGACATTACACTTTGCAGAGGCATAATGTCTGTAGGGTTAATTAATCTGTATTTTCTGTACAGAAAGATCCTGCTGTGACATTTGATCATCATGTGATGCTCCAAGGAGGAAAAAAGTATTCTATCCACAGACATTTTCAGAGCTCTATATCAGAATCTTCAGAATAACTTCAGGTTTGCTTTCAGTGTCATCATCCTTTTACAAATAGTAAAATAAGAATTGCATTAGTAGGAGTGAGCCTGACTCCAGATGGAGGCCCTGTGGAAGAATTTGCACATGGTCCAGGTTAGCTCAGATTCGTATTGGCCTCCAAGAAAAACATTCAGGAGAAACATTAAATCCTCTGAAGGGAAATATTAAGATACTCATGAATGGAAACCAATTATTAATTATTTTTCTCTCTCTTTCTCTACATTTTATATTTTTAGTGTAAAATGTCATGTAAAGCCTGACATTGATAAAAAAGGCAGGAAATGTTCCTTGCTCAATTAAATTACCATGAAGACCAGCTTAACATCTGCTTGGCAAACCCCTCGCAAATGCATGGCATTAGTATTTAATAAAAATATCTATAGCTTTGGCTGTTCCAGGAGACATTTCACACTTTGCTCACACATGGTGTTTCATATAATTATTCTCTAAAGGCCATCACTTTGGTCCTTTAGCAAAATAAAAGCTCCAAGGAAGATTAAATATAGCAAGCATATCTTCTGGAACATAGTCTTCCTCCAGGAGATCATTTCTACTGATTCCTGTGTTATAAGGAAGAAGTGCAGAAAGGAGAATGTGGGAAAAATTAGAGGGTAATAGAAGACCTCAATACTATTGTCAGTGCAATTTGAATAAAGTCAGAGTTGGTATGTTCAAGTAACACTACAAAAAGCAGAGATCATTCAGACCAAAAAAAGTGAAAGCAATTCCTTAGCAGTGCTCAGTCAAAGCACAACACTTACTTGCAGAGAGTTACACCTAAAACCTTATCAATAAATCTACTCCATTTACTTGATTTACTCCCACGATAAGCCACTGCACACCTGGTACAGCACCTCAAAAATACCCAAATCCTTTGCTTCCACCATCTGGAGTCTGCTAAACTTCCTAATCCTAGAGACCACCCTATAGGAAGGTCAAGCTGGAGCCCCAAGATGCTGCAAGAAGGTGAGACAACCATACTGTTACCTGCACATCCCAGTCCCAGTTGGGACTGAGTGCAGAGACCGAAAACAGCCACACTCAGCTCTCCTAAACAGACCTAAACTCCTCTGAATCACACTCTGAAAAGTACCTTGGCTATTTCCACTCCTTTCCAGATACACCAATGTCAGTCTCAGGAAAGAAGAATAAAATCTCTCTTTGAATGAGACAGACATCAGTATTGTATTGAAAGTTGTTTATATACAGAAAAAAAAATTTCAAAATTTCTTGAGAGGAAAATAAAAAGCAAAGAAAACAAGAAACACAGCCCTCCAGGCTTCCCTCCATCATCTTGGACATTTGGAGCATTCACTAAAGAACCTACAGTAGTATCTAGTACTTAAAATAATCAGTTGAATGATTTTGTGTGTGTGTGAAGAACCTCCAGCTATTAACACTTCTCAAATCTTGCTAGAAAGAGGGGAACAATAAAGAAATTTCCCTAAACACTGGAAATGGAGAAGCTTCATCTTGAGTCAAGCCTTGGTTTCTTCCTCCCAAAGAGAAAAGGATTTTTCTTGTGAAAAAGAAAGATTTTGTCTCAGTTGGCTCATGGAACTATAACTAACTAGAAGTGATGGGATGAAACTGCATATGGGGCAGGGGAAGAGATGGCTATCTGGAAACATTTAGCAAAATGGCTGAATGTTAGCCATTAGGCTGTGGAATAGTCTCTCAAGGGAAACAGCTGAGCCCTACTGATTGAGTCTTTCTGAAACTGCCTAGACAAAGGATGGGAAAAAATTCAGTATAGCACAGTCATCCATCTGCAAAGAGCAGAAAGAATGGTTTCCAGTAAGCCTCTTCCACCACAAATTTTGATGGCCCCCTATTTTGCTGAGCTCTCTGTTGATGGAAAATGAGTTCTATTTGACAGTTTGTGTCTGGGGGGAAGAGGGCACCCCATTGACCCCATGATGAAATGCTCTGGCAATGAGGAAGATTTAAATTCTCTCCATCACGTTGCCCAGATGGGGGTACAGACTGCAAAGCAGCAAATATGTTTCACTGAACTCACACAATCTTACTATGAGTAGAGGGTCAAGAAGTTGAGACAGATCTCAAAGAAAAATATGAAAGAATAATGTATTTAGGCTGGGTTTGTCCCCTGAATTGTTAATTGGTAAGTATGGACTTTACTGCCCCATGAAAAAGGCTACAGGAAAATACAGAGTTCAAAACCATGTAAAAAAATTTATCAGATGGGAGCTTACCCCAAGGATCTGTGTAATTATGAAAACATCACCAGAAAAATCCATCAAGGAATAACAGAAAACTTAGATAAGCTTTAAAGAATAAAAGTTACAGGCTACATTCTTAACCCAAACAGATCAACATGGCTTTTTTCAGCCAGTAGAACCACTAGGATTTACATTATTAAAAATCTGACCCCAGTCCTGGAGTTGGCTCTGGCAGTTCAACAGCCTTGGTGATCTGAGTGTAAGTGGAGCTGCCTTGAGAATAGCATCACTTTTTCTTGTTAAAGAGATGTCAGGTCAAAATAAAGTTGTGAATTCTGGGAAGTCCAAATTTACTTTTTGTGGGATAGACAGGTCAAGATTTATCCTTGGTTCTTATATTCCTTCACAGACACCTGCTAATGTCTGACACTGAATGCACAGTTACATGAACCTTCAAGTCTCACACAATATAATCATCCTTTTCTTAGTTATGATCACTTTGTGTCACTGAACAGTCCAATCTTTGGTTAGTATTTCATGTAGACTTGCAATGGAGGAAAGATAGTGACAGAGAAGAATACTGAAAATGCACCTTAAACCCACTATCCTTCCCCAAAAAAAAGTTTAAACAAAACAAAACAAAACAAAAAAAAGGTCTCTTTTTCATTAAAAGTAGTTATGGTTACAGAGCTATAGGAATGGTAGCACATTGGGGCACACTAATTTTGTGCAAAATTTGTCCAGAGTCCCCTCAATATGAAGACAACCTACAACAGTTACTGTTCATTAAAATAGACTTTTATGAGCCTGAGAACCTAGCTCAGGCTTATGGCTATCTGTCACTCACCCTTTCTGTTTCCCCAACTGAATTGCCAATGTTTTGCACACGGCTACATCAAAGCTAATAAATAAAAAGTTACCATCCAAAGAGCGATTACATCCTAGAACAGTGTGCTTGTAAAGTGCACATAAATAAAAAGCGACCTTTTGTTTAAAGCTTATGATTTCAGCTCAGCAGCTTTAAGAATTTATTTTTTTTTTAATCACAATCAAGTTTTGTTATAACAGAAACTGGTAGGAAAATGTTTGCAGTCAGAGCTCCAAGTTCTTATTTTTATGCTTTAAGTGACCACTTTTCTGTGACAGTTGCTTTAAATCTGTTGTGTTCCACAAGAATGCGGTATGGAGCTATTTTTCCAAAGATTCCAGTTTGAGCAAAGCAAATGGTGACAGATTCCCCAATTAAATGTTTTGCAAGTCAGCTCATTCTTTCAATGTTTATCTATCCACACCAATCATTCAAACTTTGGACTTACCTGCTCCAAACCCATCTAAATCACTCAAGATTGTTCTTAAGTGCTGTCTGGCACCAGCTTACTGACAAAACTACTGGACAGCTTTTGTCACCTCCAGGGAGGGTAAAACCCACAGTATTTGTGTGTTAACCTTTCTTTGTATTTAGTCCTTCTGAAAAATTTGAATTTGTCCTTCCCTATACCACTGTCAAAATACTGTATACCATTAGGAACTTCAATCAAATTCTCACTGCTCTCAGATATATAGCAGAGTGTAGGAAAACTATACGCAACATGCTCTATTGGACAATCTCCCCACAAATATGTTTCTTCCCCTCAGAGTTTTACTGCCCTGCTGAAAATGCCAATATTGTATTCAAGTTATCATTTTCCCACCTTCCCCTCCTGTTGCTTTTCAGCTGCTTTTCAATGCATACTCAGAGAGAGAAGCACAGAGTATTCTTATTCAGGCAAAGAATTGTCCTGCTCTTCCTGCTGGCAAGCAGAACAATAAATATCCCTTTCAAAAACTCAAACATCTCACACTTGAGAACAAGTTGCAGTAAAACTGTAGCAGAGCAACCAGACACTGCTGATACTCTTGCTGTTTGTCCCACACCCCTCAACCCAAAACCTGAGGCAAAGAACAGACACAAGCAGCAACACAAGATGTTTGGGGGTGACAGACACCTGGGCATTCAGGAGAAGGGCTGTATAAAAATGTGCCAATGTGCAATAGCAGAGAAATTGAAATGGTGATGACAGGACCATCTAGGGCATCATGCTTCTGTTTCCTAATGATTATGGGTTCTGTGGAAATGCTAATGTTCGCATTATAGGCCCTCTCAGCAATATTTTGCTGCCTGAAGAACTCTTTATTTTGAATTGTTTAATTAGTCAATGAGGCTGGGAAGAAGTCCATCTTAGGGATCATTAGTTAAGGCTTTAAGACATGGAGACTGAAGAAATTACTGTCTAAGGAAGTAGCAAACCTTCCCACTTGTCAGCCAAACACATAATTACACCAAGCACATGACCTGCACCAGCACTTCTTGGTCTTGATGTCTAATTGTGGGTCAGGCAGGGTGCAGGTACCTAAGCTGAGGCAAGTACTTGTGAATTCTTACAGCAGTCACCCATGCAGCTCAAAGCCACGGAGCAGTGACAACACAGAGGGAAGCAGAACATCTCAGGAGGCAGATCTGATGAGCACGTTGACTCTCTGAGGTCATTAGGAAAGGAAATCTCCTCACAAGTGTTTAACCTAAGATTCAAGTATGTTTTTAAGCATAGGAAATGTTATTTTGCATTAACCAACAGACAAAAATTGGGTGAGAAACTTCAGATTAGTGAAGCGTAGAGTTTAGTTTTGCTTAACAATACAACTAACAAAAGCAACAAAAAATTAATATTTTTTTAAAAACAAATAGATATTTTCCATGTTTCTCCTCGATTTGGACCAATTTTTCCCTTATGCCAGTATAACAACACAACAGTTTTGCAAAGAAGGGTGGAAGGTAGAGGCAGGGATGTAACTCCAAAACACAAGATTAAGCCATCCAAATGTGAGGCCCTTAGCCCTCAGATATCCGTGTAGTCTCTTACAGGCCAAGCTGTTTATACTTGTAACACCCTTAATTATTAACTTTTTACAAACTATTTACAAGTAGAACTTTAATATAAAGTGCAGAACTAAACTCCATTACCAAAACAAATGCACTGTTCCAGGAGACCAGTTACTGCAAGAGCTTAACATAGCGTGAACCTGCAGTTCTTCTAAAGCAGCCAGTTTTAAGTCTGTACTTGACACACATAAACACATGCAACTGCTGTGCTTTTGCTACCATTAGCTAACACCAACCAGTTTGTGCTGATTTCCCACAGATTCCTTGTATAAACAGATGTGCACAGATAGGTCCCTTAAGCAGATAGTTAACAGGCTGAACCACAGACAGCATGAGGAGCAGGACTTAACTAAACTCTGCTGCTATGAGGGCTGGGTAGGTAGCAGTGATACTTGGCCAAAAACTCCTGTGAAAACACAATGCAGCGTAGCTGGAAACAGAATCAAGAGAAAGAACGCAGTGATTGGGGAAGAAAAGTCCTCACAGAGCAGCTTGAAAAGTATGTAAGGGTTCTTGCATGGCAGAAGTGCGATGAGACTCAATACTGGCATTTCATTCAATGTTTTGTTTTCCCAAAACAGAGCTGACTGGAGAATTAGGCTTTTGTCTATGCCAGAATACAAGGCATATTGCAATTGCAGCAAAGGTCAATGAAGGAACTATCAACTGCCTGTCACCTCTGTTTTGCTTAAGTCAGCTTACAGCACGATGAAGTTTGTGTAAAAGTCTATTCCTTCTTTTGGAAGCTTCATCCTTATTTTACCTAACTAAGCTCTAAAAGCCTCACTACCAGCATCTCTTCAAAGATTCAGAAAAATCTGGCCTCAGCCATTCATTCTACTCCAGCTAAGATGCATTTCACACAGAATCAAGGAAGCTTTAAACTTCTTGGGGAAAACTCTTCCTGGAAATTATGTTAATCTTAGGCTAGTTTTTTGTCTTTCTCTCATTTCTTCTCTGCAAAGTTTTGAGTTTGAGGAGAAAGTCAAAATTATCCCAGCTTTACTATCTTCATACCTCCAGCTGTGACCCTTGGTGTCTCTACTCCAAGTCCTAAGTTTTTCTTTCTGGTCCATGATTTCATTGCTTATGCTACCAGTTCTTCCCAGAAAGCTGCTTCCTTAATAAAGTGACTAAAGACAACACCTTTACAGTGCTGAAAAAAGTCAGGAAATACTGGTGCCCAGTTTTGTTTTTTTTCTCTTTCCAGGTTTCAGTAACCTTTCAGGAAAATACCTCTTTCCAGACTATTAGAAGAAGAAACAGCTAAGCAGTAAAATGCCAGATTATTATCACTTGTGGGGATGAGGAGGTGTAACAACTGCTACATTGTAAATAATTTTCTTAACTGTTATAGTAAGAAACAAAGACATTTCAGGAGTTTTCAACACTGTCAGAAAAATCTCTGTATGGTATTTACCTTAAGGTTTGGGGCACTATACCAAAATCAAGTTTACCTGCAGGCTAACTGGAAGCAAGATCCACTAGCCTCTTTCACACCAAAGTACACTTTGCTTACAGCCTTACTGAAATAATAGTCATTATCAAAAGGAGCTCTTACTCAAAATTAAAACTGGAAATAACTTCAACCCTGAAAGTGCACTTTCCATATGTGTCTTTTTCTGTAGCTGCTTCATGCCCTTGTTTTTGTTCTCTGGACCAAAACACAATAATCAGAAAGACCAGTTGGCTTAGATATGATTTCACTTTGGTTTTGAGGTAACTTTGGCAAGTGTTCTCAGTCAAGGAGCATTTTTTTCTGTACTTTGGCTGCTGGACATAGGTCTCTTAGGGTTTTAACTAAAATAGTTGCATTCGATATTAACAACCTGGGTTAAACCAAAAAAAAAAAAAAAGCCTTACTCTCTCCCCACATCTTACTTGTGATAAGTAGAATACATTTGATTTCCTATAACAGCAAAGTGCAGCACTTTAAGTACAACTCAGTAGAAACTGAATAAGCCATTTAGCTGAAAAGTTACAAGTAGTTTACAATACAGAAACAGAAAATGCTGTTTACATTTTAAGAACATCATTATACTTTCAATGGCATTTGTGTCTGGGAATTTTGATCAGCCTAGGGAGCTCATTAGGTAGTATGAGTAGATGTAACTACAGAGGAGATGTTACAGAATTTAGGATAAAATGGATATTAAACCACTGCAATCCTTCTACAGTTTTCATTTGATTCTGAATGAAGCATTTTGTCTTCCAGAAAGCAAATCACAGATCTTTTACAATACATTTTTCAGAAGACTATTTCCCCAAGAAACTGTCAGGTAGCACTGTGTGAATAACTTCTTTTCAATTTGGCAGCTGAATTAAAACTAAGGAAAAAAGCAAAAACCCTTCCATTCATGCTGAACCAAATTTAAATAGGTCTAGTTTTTGTTATTGGGCAAACAAAACCCAGGCTTCAGAAAAGCCCACACCATGTCACTTGACAAAGATACCTCTATTAATAAAATGGAAGTCAGATATAAAGAAGATTGAGACTCATCCTTTATTCTGTGGCCCAGAGAGAACATCTGGAGAGGAGGTAGAAAGCCTCAGTCCTACTTTCTCCCATGGAAACTGCAGTGCATACCTCACTTCTCCACCGACACAATGCATCATGGCCAAACACCTACAGACAGAAGTATTATTCTCACTTTGTTCAAACAATAGTATTTAATGACAATATTATAATATCAACTGCCCACAAAGCAGGAGAAAAGAATGGTTGACATTGTGATGGAAAATTAAGTTACATAAACTAATGGCAGAATATTGTAAAAAACATTTTGAAAAACTTCCCCTCTACAGAGATGATATTCAGCAAGTTGCCTCTCTTCAGTTTGATTAGGAGGTTTAAAAGGTCATGACAGACTGTAAGTATTTGTGCCCTGAAAATGTGTCAGCCTTCAGAGCACAAAGTTGGAATGCCTTGCTGAAGCAGCCTGTTCTTCTTGCAGCTAAGATATTGAAACTATAGGCTGACACATGGAATTTTATATCTGTGAAGCATTTTCTGAGCTAGCATAATTATATTTGAAGTTGCAGCATGATATAAACTGCTTTTGAGCCCCATAAAAAGCTTGTGGTGGTCTGGACAGCAAACCTCTTTAGTGCTATGAGCCAGATATTAGCCAGGAAAAAATGCTTAGTTTTAATCTTTTTCATCAAACACTCAGAAATTTACCCAAAATAACTAACTTGTTTCCATATGCATTTTTAATGTTGTGGACACGTCACAAGTCATGGGAAAAAAATTGCTGCCACAAACTGCAACTAGCTCTGGTAGAGAGTTATTTCTCTAGGAACAAGGGCTCCAACACTGCTGAGAAAAAACATACCTAAATATAGCATGTGCAATAGTGAAATTTGCTCCTATTACTTCAGACTCCTGGGATCAAGACACCAAGCTAGTCATAAATGCTCTGTGACGTTAGGTTTTCCAAAGATACCAAAACTTTGACTAGTAAACCATAAATTTACAAACACCAGAAAATCCCAGTAGGCAAAATTGAATCTTTAGGTTAGCAGAGGCAATTTCAGTGATATCATATTTTTTTTTAGCTCCTTACTACTTCACAGCTCAGAAAGCAATGAGCATCTAAACTAAAGCAGTATCTCCACATCAGACAGGATTTTGTAAGGAACTACATGAGCAATGCAAGAAAAAGGAACACAGAATAAGCAAATCTCAGTGCAATAAAATGAACAATTCCTATCTTTTTTGCAACTGTATTTTGCTGCTACCAGCAGGAGTGCAAAATCCCATGATGCATTCCTGAAAAGGAAAGGCTTCTCTCCACCCCAGTCAGCCAAGACAAGTTTCTACTTGCTAAGAGCCCCAGGAGTTGCCTGCATGAGACCTCCAATACCCTGCAACAGGTCGTCCTGCCTCATTTTTGGGTAAAACCTTCTCTGGGAAGACTCTGGCAGGAAATCACAGCCAACAGCAAGGCTTTCACCTGCATGGATGATCATGCTCTAAAGGAACTGGACTACAGATATGGGGTAAAGGGGACTCTTGTAATGGAGATTACCTGTCCAAAGTCCCATTCTCTTTCTGCCACTATTCCAAGGAAGCACCCCCAGCCCACAGCTTCCCAGGATTGACTCCTTATCTTTGAAAGAGAGTCACCAAATAAAGATACTGTCCAACCAGCAGTTAACAACCAGCATGTTAGCTAATAGCCTGAGGGAATCTGAGGGCGTTTTATGCTCTAATACTCTGTTCATTAACTGTAGTAACAACCAATTTCAAGGTGATTATTGCCATTATAAGCTATGATCAATTTTTTAAATATATTTCCATTTTTATCCAGCTTAAATCTGGTGCAATAGAGCAAGGGGAGCAGCTGTGTTGAGAATAAGACTTTTCCCCAGATTAATATCTGATTTTCCATCAAAGAGAATACAGGACACATTCTGTTAGGTTTCTAATTGTTTCTACCATAAACCTCCACCACACTGAAATATTATCTCTAATAATTTTTAATTTGAACTTCCTATACATAATCCATCTGACTAGATGGTCCTCAGCAAAAACCGTTAAAGCAATTTGTTTCACTTATGTAGAGGAATAAATCAGCGCTTAATTAGCTGTGGTTTATTATTAACAGCACTGGTGAGCTGACCATATGCCATGACTTCATCCTCTTACACAGAAAAATGAGAATATACTGATTGTTTTTATTATGTCTTTCAACACCCAGCCAGGGTTCCAGTGAAATGAAGATGGAGAGTTTTGCAATGTTACTCAATGATAAATAATAATGTGCTACAACTCTTTACACTGGCTTTTAGGCTTCACCTTTATATGCTCTTTTACTGGAAGCACTTACTAACATCTCTCACAGCAGAAGATAAAAATAGACCTTAGATTGTTTCCAGAAGATATATGTAGTATAGTACATTTCTTTGTGGATCTTCAAATGTAAAGGTTTCAAAACGTGGCATATGTTCAACTCCAGAATACTTGAGAAACAGTATACATTTAATATAAAGACCAAAAAGACACACCTTCCTAATTTTTTAGACCTAATTGAGTGCATCCTGCAAATCCGTATGAAGTCAGTACAGTACCAAATATCACATGGTTTGATCCTCTGCCAGGACAGCCTTAAACTCTTTGGTAGACACAGCAGCAAAATAAAACTTTCTTGGAAACATTACAGATTGATGAACTGCTTTGGAACAAATTCAGCTGCACAGACTTTCTCCACTCTGGATAGACCCAAAATGAAAAAAAAGTCCTTTGAGATGCAGACTTATGAACCATGGTGGCAGACACAGACACAATTTCAATTCACCAAATAGCAGGTGGTTTATATTTGTCAAACTGGGAGCAGAGAGCCTTCAAATCAAAAGGCAGCTGTGAAGTTGTCATCTCTTTGGATAAGGAAAAGACTGTCCTGGATCTGACACGTTTCTGGAGAGAGGTGGGGTTTGTCACCATGAGCCAATGAGTCTACTCTTAAATATCTTTAACCAAAGATCTGTCTGGATGGCCACACTCAGAGAGCTGTGGTCAATGACTTGGTGTCCAGGTAAACAGTGGTGATGAAAAGCATTCCTGCGTGGTTGGTACTGTCAGAGACATGTACCCTCAGCAAGCGTGCCAACCACGCCACGCTGCAGGGTGCGGTCACACGCTGGAGGGAAGGGGTGGCATCCCAGAAGGACCTGGACAGGCTTGAGACTCAGCCTGTGTAAACCTCAAGAAGGCCAAGTATAAGGTCCCACAGCTGGGTCAGAGCAACCCCAAGCACAAAGAGAGGCTGGGCATCGGATGGCTTGAGAGCAGCCCTGAGCAGAAGGAACTGTGGGGTGTAAGTGAACAAGCAGCAACATGAGCAGGCCTTGTGTGCCCAAGCCCAGAGAGCCCATCTTCATCCTGGGCTGCATCCAAAGCAGGGTGGGCAACAGGTGGAAGAGAGGATTCTCTCTGCTATGCTCTGGTGAGACCCCACCTGCAGCGTTGCATCCAGATTTGTGGTTCCAACCTAAGAAGAACATGGGTCTGCAGAGGGAAGTCCTGAGTAGGCCACCAAGATGATCAGAGGCATGGAGCACTTCTCTTATTGAGGCAGATCTAGAGAGTTGGGGCTCTTCAGCTTGGAGAAGGGAATCTCTGGAGAAAGCTTATAGCAGACGTTCCACTACTTAAAGAGCTGGAGATGGACTTTTTACAAGGGCATGGATTGACAAGACAAGGTGAAATGGTTTTATATTGAAAGAGGGCAGGATTACCTTAGGTAAAAGTTCTTCCCTGTAAGGGTGGTGAGGCACCGGAATGGGTTGTCCAGAGGAACTGTGGATGCTCCATCCCTGGAAGTGTTCGAGGCCAGGCTAGATGGTGCTCTGAGAAACCTGGTCTAGTGAATGGTTCCCTGCCCATGGCAGCAGGATTGGAACAAGACTATATTTAGGATCCCTTCCAACCCAAACCTTTCCTTGATTCAAAGCCACATGCAGACTTCAAGTGGAAATCTTGGACATGCTGAGGAGATGCACTGTGGCTGATGTTTTGGAGTGGCTACTTCGAACAGAGGCTAGGCAAAGTTAAGAGAATAAAGTGGGTATTTATTAAAGCCCTTCAACAGATACACCTTGGACAATCAAAAGCCTCCCCAGAGGCTAAACTCAAAATTGACAATGGTCACAAGTTTTTCAGACAGAAATAAGTTTGGTCCATTTGCATATCAGGTGTTAATCCTCCAATTACAGCTTCAGGTAATGAAGTCACATTCTCTCAGTTCCCTCCACACCAAGTTCAATTTTGTTTACACTTTTTGTGGCCTGAGGCTGTAGTGTGTCCTTGAGTTTTAGGCCAAGAATTGTTTTGTCTGACCAAAATGTGAAGACAGTTGACACTTTATATAGAGTTTAAGTTATGCACTAATGCAGTACAGGATTTGAAAAATATAAAAGCTAAAATCTTAAGGTATCATGCCCATCAACCAAAAGGGTCAAGGAAATTAGCATACACTAACTCCACTGCAAGAGCCAAAATCAAGAGGTATGGGATCATGGTCTTTGCCACTAAAACCTTCATGCTTCCCATTCCACAGCACAGAGATGCTGTGCTGGCAGAAACTATGGCATCGCTACTAGATCATTCCCTCTTGTGTCACCCAACAGTTTCTTAATCTCCTTACCTTATGTGTGTTTCCTGACTTAATCTCCCCCACATTTGGAACTGTGCTGAGACCACCTGCTCTTTCCTCACAAGTGGAGAGTAATGACTTTGGTCAGCCTGACTCAGCACCCAAAGGAGTTACTCTCCTTGTTAATACAGGTGTGTGGAGGGAAAGAAAGTAGGCCAAAAATTAGGACTGTTTTTACAGCTAAGGTTCCTCCAGAGAACTGTTGACTTCTCCCTTTCTCCTACTCCTCGAAACACCAGGCACTTTCTCACTGTCAGCTGACAGCCTCCTCAGAGGAGGCACCACTGAACTGTCCTGGTTGTTGAGAAATGAATATACCAAATTCCCTCTTACTTTCTCAGGACTCTTAAACTCTCATCGAGCAGTACTACTTTTAATGTACCTGTGGTCACAGGCTGGTTTTAGGCACAGAGCACTGCAAAGGTGAGTGGCAAAGGGCTGTTCCAGGAGCACAGCAGAGACAGGAGATGAACAGGGATTTACAAGCAAAGACAGTAACTGGTCATGTGCTCTGCAACATTTTTTTTCCCCCATTACTTCATTGTCATGCTCAGATCAGGGATATCTTAGTCCTTTGTAAAATAAATTTCAAATCAGTCCCATGCGGCCAAGAAGCCTTGAACCAGCCCTATTAAATCAGCATCGTAATCAGGATGTAGAACAGTCACATGCATTGATATCCTCAATCTGTGTTACCTCCAGCCTGTTTGCTGTCACAGGTCATTCATTTGAGGCTTCTATGCAGATTGAAGAACCATTTGCAACTTGCTCAATTGACTCTGGAAAAACTCTGCTGCCCTAGGAACTCTAGTCTTGTGGTAAGGGGAGGAAGAAGTTACAGATCACAGAGAGCTAGCCTTGTCTCCAGGCATGGCTTTATTTTCAGCAAGGAAGGGAAGAAGCCACACAAACTCATGGCCTGAGCAGCCACAGATCTGAACTTGAGGAAACTGGGAAACCATTAATCCTTTCAGTCTGCTGGAAAGATTTCACTTGAAAGAAGGCACAATCCAACACTTGTAAAATGTAATTTGAACAGTACTGTTCCTCCATGGACTTTAAAGGGCAAAGTGAATGGAAGTGACACAACACACCAAGGCATGGTCCCCACAGGAAGCACCGCAAGTGTGATGAGACCGGAAAATAAAATGAAGCTGCACCATCACATGGCCTTCCTCAAGTCACTGCAGCTCCCAGAAAAGCATCCAGTTCCCTAGTCCAGCAAACCACTTGAGCACATGTGCAACTTGAAACTGAAAGCTACAGCACTGATATAAGAGATAACACCACTTTAAATAGAATGCCACTTGTAGGAGAATATCTTCATTTTTCTAAGCAGTCTGGATGGAGGCTTTAGATGTCTGGCCCTTCATACCTGTTCTAATTACATTTCCTCTCAGTATAGGCATTATGAACCAGAGGCTGGACTTGCTCAGGAAAGGGGGAAAGCATGTATATTTGGCACAAAGCCTCATTAGCCAGTGTCAGGTGCATGTTTTTGGTTTTTTTAATATCAGCTGAATGGAAAGAAAAGGGTTGTTCCTTCCAAAAACTATCTAATACCCATTACTCTTAAATACTTGCTGATCTTGTAATCATCACATTCATCAGTTGCTGGATGTCATCTTATATTTTCCATGGCTTTTGGCACCTCTGTGTGGTATTGCCAATTAATGGCAGCAGCATGTTGATCTCTAGCTGCCAAGTGCTGCTGGCAAGCACCCCGAATTTTCAGTGGTTCTTCACCCTGGCAGAACGAATTGTTTCCAGCGTATTTAGGTCATCCATGAGCAAGGGAAAAAGATACATGCAGATTTCTAACACATACATCTATAGAAGTGATATATCAGCAGTGAAAAAGTGCCTATGCCAGCTCCTCAGCTGGTGCAAATCACTCAATCATCAGAGAAGCCCACAAAGTCTATGTGATTCATGGCAGCCTAAGACCTGGTCTTAATTTTCCTCAGCCCTGCTTCCATGATTTACACTTATGCTGATCAAATGGCACAGGTTGTCAAATGCTATCAAGCTGATTGATATTGTAAGCAAGGACTACATGTGCACAAAATAAAGACAGTAAAGAATCAGGCCCTGTGTATTCATTAACAGCTCCCTGATTCCCATGGGATACACTGCTCCTGTGTGAAGTACAATTCCCATGAGTTGACATAGTGCTCCTCACTTCCAAGTAAGAGCAACAGCTCTGTGCCAACCCTGCTCTTGCTGACAGCTCCAAGGGCTTGTTTGAGCTTGTTGCTCCTCCTCTTAGCCCACAAACTTCCTCCTTACACCCCTGCCTGCAAAACAATATTTTACAAGGGTATCTTCCAAACCTCCCTGTAAATGCAACAGACTAAATCCTGTCCCCAGTCAAGCTTTTGCCAGTGTTTGTAACAAGATTTCACCTGCCTCTGTACAGAGATCACACAGGTGTGAAGATAGTCTGTGGCATATCTCAGCAAAGCCCTGTGGTTTGGGAGAGCATCTGCCAGTCCAAAGGAAAACCACATCTGGTTTTAAAAATGCCTTACCCAGTGCACTTCACCATGCCCACAGTAAGGTCAGTGAAGATGGAGATATGTACTCAGAAGTTTATCTGATCCTTGGCAATCATGTATCCACTGATTCCTCTCCTGTTTCCTAATTATGTCCTGATCAACTTACTCAGGGTATTTTCCTCATACAGTAAAGCTTGCTGAAAGTGCCTCTGCTTCATGGACTCTTGAAATATGTCTTAGCTTCCAAGGGTAGTTAACTCTTTTAAAATAAATGCCTAGCTATAATATGAACAATACTTGGCTTCCAGGAATTGCCTTATAATTACATGGCTCAGTATTGCATGTCCGAGGTTTGCTTCACCTTCAATATTTTATGAAGAAGTTCAGATTCTGACAGTAAAAGTATTTAACCCAGACAACCTAGAACCCTGACTATTATTTTGCAAAGTAGCCATCCAGCTACACTTTTGTACACCACCATTATCCCTGGTGCATATTCATACTCTTTGATACTCTCTAAATATACACAACCACATGCTGTCCAGATGGAAACCTGACTGCATCATTACATTATATTGAAATAACCCAATACCACCTGTTTCTGCAGGGGTTTCTGCCAACATTTTCCCATAAAACATTTATTTTGCTAATATTTTAGTTGGTCACCTCAGAAGGACACTTGATGTTAAAGATTTACCATGTGCGNAAAAAAAAAAAAAAGGCAACAAAGCTCAAGAATAGCTAATGCCTATTGTTTAAAAGGTGGATGTTCACCCAGGCACTAGGCATTAACACTTTGCAGACACAAAATCAAACAGGTTTTTGGCAGTATACATCAAGTGAATTATCTTAACTGTCTTGGTACTCACCTCTCAGATAATTAAAAAAAACTTTCATGCATGGAGTGGGGCTGATATACAATAACATTAATGAAAACTCATTGGGGGTTTTTGTTGCTGTTTTTTATTAATCTGGATCTGTCATGTTATAAAACCCCCAGTTTCCTTTCTCTCCCCCTCTGCAGATAAAATAGCTTATCCTCAGTGAGTCTGTAAAAATGAGAAAAGCCTTACAACTCCTAGCCTACTTGAGATGTTTGAAGTATTTATTAGATACCTTCTTCAGCAGCAATAGGATTTTTTTATTTAAAATTTATATTTTTAGAAAAAATTTCCTTAAAAAAAAGAAACAAACTTATCAAAAACATTTGATAAAAATTTTCCTGGCATGTCATCACTCAGGTGACACCTTATCCTCTTCAGTGTTGATCTCTATACAAAAGTCCAGCTGGTAGCTGGACTTCATACAAAGACTTTTTTCCTCACATGTAAATATTTTCCTTGAAGAACAGCTAAAGTTATTAACAATCTGCTATTCCCAGTATATTTTCTGAGTATCAATTATTACTATTCAATTTTAAAAGCTGCTGCTCTCCTAAGGGAGAGGTATCAATACCATACAAAGTGACCAACAGAATCCCACAAAGACCCAGCAGTGTTTCTTGAAATACAGAAGATCAAACACATATGAATTATCTGGCAAATATAGGCACACCTATATCTACTGTACTATTTTCTACTATATTTTAGAGTAGAAAAAAAAAGGATGTGATCCAAAACCAAAATCCAGAAACAGAAAAAATGTTTACAAAAAAATAAGCAATCCCTAATTACAAAAGAGAATGTCTTCAGCTGTTAGAAAACTATCTTACAAGAGGGGGAAAACAGCAGAAAAAATAAAAATGTGATTTTTTTTCTGCATATTTTGTTTGAATATATTTAAGATACCTCCGATTCTATTAAGCTACAAAATTAACCAATAAAAATCCACCAGGAAAAAAAATAACAGTAATTATAAAAAAGAGAAGAAAAGAGTACATAAAACAGCTTCAAGTTCACTTGCTTGGATTTGTTCTAAATATAGCCCTAGACTTTTTTGTGATGTCACAGAAATCTTTTATAGCTTGTAAAAGGACAGTATGAGAATTGAAAGGAAAGAGAAAGGGACCAGTCATAAGCTTAGCCCTGTTTTGTTCCTTTCTGCTTTTCATCTTCATGCCACATTCCATTCCCAATAAAATCACCCATTTACAACCAAATCCCTGGCTGTTGGCATGAAAGTACTTTAAAGTTTTGCCTATTTTTAAAAAGCCAACTTATAACCTGAAATGGTTATAGTAATTGATTAAATATCACAAGCAAAGCAAAGTATCTATTTGACAGATTCTATTCACGGTCACATCCCTTCCCTGCAGACAGGTAGTTGGATAATTAAGCAATCCATTTCACTGCATATATGCTATACACAAAAGCAACTGGCACACAATGAATCTTCCTAAGCTTTTGTTCAACATATGAAATACTGGATAATCACCCTTTTTTATGAAAGCACTTGACCTTTAAATTGATATCCCCCCCACAAAAAAAGATGGTAATCGCTACTCAAAGAGATATTGAATGCTCTGCAGCTAATCCAGAAGATCATTGCCCATTAGTCATTATTAGATTTTTTGAATCTAAAGGTGAGTATTCTATTATAACAAAGAGAAAAAGAAAATACTATTTAGGTTGCTGTTAATGCCTATACTCTCCTTTTTGTAAATCACAGTGAGAGAGTTAAAAACTACCTGAAACATGAATAAATTTACACATTTGATCCCCACTCAGAGAGCAGCATCATAAGCTTTGAATGACAGAAAACAAGATTATCAGTGACAGTGATTTTAAATATTACATACATTGCATGTATCACAAGTTTTTTTTCTTTAGCAACTGATGAGTATTATATTCTTTTGTATAATACGTTAGAAATATATTTCTGTTCCTCAGTTTAGGAAAAATGAATTGAAAATGCACAGCCTTCTGGAAAAAAAAAGGGGATGGAAGAAAGTATTCTTTCCTTTTATTACATTTTAACTGTTTCCCTGTTCACTTTTTGCATGGCATCACTAATCATATGCTGCATCCCAGAAATTATATTTCAACTACAACAACAACTATATGGTACAACACTGGCTGGATGACCCTGCTCAGAATGAAGTGGTTATTGGGTCCTATTCTAGCCAGAGTCCAGTGCATGCTGGTTCACATCCTTATCAGGGACCAGGAAGAGAGGATGGAGAGCATTCTCAGCAAGTTTGCAATGGCACTGGACTGGGGGATCTATTGACACACCCCCTGCTTAAGGATGCCATTCAAGGGGACACTGACAGGCCAGAGGAAAGGGCACATAGGGACTTTGTGAAATTCAGCAAGATCAAACACAAAGTCCTCCCCCAGGAAAGAAGCTCCAGGACACAATACAGGCTTGGGGCAGACAGGGTCTGTAGAGAGGATGGCCAGTAGATGTTTCCCCCAATATATATATATAACCAAGAGCAGATCAGAAACTGCTTTCTTACAGTAAAAAGCTTCTCTGAGCACAAAATTGAAAAATCTTTATGAAGAAGAAAAGCCACAGTATTCTTTCACACTTGTTTATTCTAAGCCTTTTAAACTCCATGGCTATTTCACCAAGCTATGTGTGACAGATTATGTATTGGGTTTTTGCATTAGCAGTTAATTAGTATTATTTAATTCTCTTGGACTTGAAGCAAAAATAATTAGGAAATCCTTTTCATGTAAGAAGATAATCTAGATGGCCTTAAAGGTCTGGCTGTCAGATTTCGTAATCTGACAGTTTCAAGCAGTCCCTTCCCAGTCAAATGTTCCGAATATTCTTCATGACTGCTTTACCAACATGGGCACCCAGACATATATATACACCAGTCCAGCACAATTCAGTCTAACCCTCTCCCACATTTACATGTTAGACCTGACACTTGCCTAGTTGGTATGTGTAAATCACAATGCAGAGGACACAGCATATTCAAATTTGACTTGTTTTTTCTCCAGGATATGTTTTGTTCCACTCATCTGACAAGTTGCTTTTAGGATGTATTTAAATGTTTCCGGCCAGCACTTTTCTTTTTGTTGGTGTAGTGATGCCTTTTTGGGACTACCTAAAAACAGAGGCCAGATAAAATTAAGGGAATAAAAAGCAGTATATTTATTGAAAGTTTTTCAGGTACATTTCAGGCAGACAAAGCTCCCACCAGGGGCTACACCTAAAAATGGATGATGGGCCATGTGTTTTCATACTTTTATAAGTTTGATCTATTTGAATACTGGGGGTTAATCTTCCAATTACAGCTTCAAGTAATGAAGTCATTTACCTCAAGTTTGCTCCCCCCCCAGCTCACTTTTGTTTGCATTTCTCAGGCCTCAAAACAGTAAGGTGTCCTTGATTCCCAGGCCTAGAGAGGAATTGTTTTGTCTGGCCATAATGGGAAAGCAGTAGCTAACACTCTATATGGAGTTTGGAGCTACACACCAAAGAACTGCAGGTTTACAAATATATGAAAAATATAAAAAGTTAAATCCTAAAGCATCAGCAGTGGGTTGACCCTGGCTGGATGCCAGACACCCAGTAAAACTGCTCTCTCACTCCCCTCCACAGCTGGACAGGGGACAGAAAATATAACAAAGGTTTCATGAGTTAAGATAAGGACAGAGAGAGATCACTCACTGTCTTCATTTAAAAGACAAATATCTGCTGAGGAAGGCAGGAACCTTCCCGCAATGGGAAGACCACTCTCTGGCCCCAAATTATTGTATATAAATTGCAGGGCTTCCAGGCAAAATTGTAGTAAAAGAAGTAACAGTTCTTTACTAGAAAATACATATATATAACAATACAGAACCACCAACAACAAAACAATAACACAAGTTCCCCACCTGCTGAGCCATTTCCCCTTTGAGGTAGCAGTGACCACAGCTGGCAGGGAGGGCCTACCCTCACCCGACAGGCAGGACTCCCAAACCCAAAAGCACTGCACTGGAATGAATGCCAGAGCTATTAGCCACCTTCCTTTGTGTCTTAGTTGCTGTCTACTCACCTGGACAGCCATCCCCTCCTCCTACCAGTGTCATCCTGGTATCAATGGAAAGAAATTCACTAAGGAACCTAAACCCACAACACTCACCAAATACTGTCACAAGAAAATTGACTCGAATGAGAGATAGTAATTGAATCTATTACTAACAAAATCAGAGCAGGATAATGTGAAGTAAAACGAGACCTTAAAAACGCCTTGCCTTCCCCCACCCTTTCCAGATCTACCTCTTCACCCAGCAGTGCAGAAAGATGGGAATGGGGTTACGGTCAGTTCATCACACCATTGTTCCTGCTGCTGCTCAGGGAGAGCAGTCCTTCCCCTGTTCCAGCATGGAGTCTTCCACGGGCTGTGGGTGGATCTCTGCATCCCCATGGATCCCCATGAGCTGCAGGGACAACAGCTGCTTCACCACAGAGGAATCCCAGCCCTGGAGCCTGGTGCATCTCCTGCCCCTCCTTCTGCACTGACCTGAGTGTCTGCAGAGCTCTTCCTCTCACAGGCCCTCATGTCACTCTTCTCTGGCCACAATTACATCTGTGCAATAACTTTTTTTTCTTAAATATGTTACCACAGAAACATGAACACCATTCCTAATTGGTCCAGCCTTGGCTAGCAGTAGGTCCATACTGGAACCAGGTATCATTGGCTCTGCCAGACATGAAGGAAGCTTCCAGGAGCTTCTACAGAAGCCACACCTGTAGCCCAATATCCCCCTCCACCACCTCCCAAAAAAGTGGCCATACAAGTCCAATATAGTTGGCTAAAGTGAGCACTTGCGTAGCCAGCCTCAAACAGAGCCAAATCCCTTGTTAAGCTGTTGATAAATGCAGTGGATCGCCTTTGACTCTGGACCTGCTTCAGTGAATAGAGGGAGGCAGGCTCTGCCAAAGGACCAGCCTGTCTGCTGTAGAGGACCCCACAAATATCTCCTACCACTGAAGGTGGAGACGACAGCTGGGTCAGCCATATCCCATTTACCAGGTGATACTGTCCCAGAGTAGTCATACCACACAGGTTTTTTAATGCTAACCCAGGATTTTATTCCCTGCCTTTCACAAGAACTGACAATCACCACATAGACAAGTTTCCTAAATGGAATCCATGCACTGTTACTGTAAGAGCAAATTCCAATAAATGATTTAGGTAGATGCTGAATGCCTAAGGACAAAATTGTGATTCCAAATAATACTAGGTATTTTCCAAATAGAGCCGAAAGATTCCCCACGTATCTGAAGCTCTGCATCTGGCTATCTGTAAGACCACTCCAGTTGAAACAGCTCAAAAACACTCTGGAAGCTCTAGAAAAAAAGCAGCAGACATCTATTTCCAGATTTGTAATGATAAATTACTGCATGAAAGGTAATCATTATCTACAGATCCAAAGAGCACCTGGCATCATTGTACTACAGTGGTTAAGAATTCACCTTCAGGATAAAGCCTAAAGTGAAAGACCTCACCATCTTTCCAAAATGATAAATATTTGTTGCATCGCCTCTTCACAGTAATAATTATTGCATCTATAATAATTACTCTGGTTTTGTCTCTCTTACTCTCTCCTAAGCAATAGGGCTTTGTCCTGCCTTGCCCAGGTTTCTAATGTCATAGGGCTTCTTGCCTACCTCCTTCCTTCCAGCTACTGTCCATAATTTCTTGTTATGTTTCTGTTGAAATTTGCTGCTATATAGACCCAGGAGTAGCTGATTAAGTGGTTTGTGTGACCCCACTGTACCGATAAATAAATAAATCACTAATCTTATTTCATTTGTGACCCCACTGGACCAAGATATCCATGATTTTAAAAATTTGCTTTAGCAAGTAGTATCGCTGTTTATCTTTATTGAGGACATAACCCAAAATGGGTAAGGTTTTCCATCTTTCATACAAACAAAATATTAACACCCCTATTATTTATTGCTTGCTGTAGCCCACGCTTCAAAGTGCTACACTTTACATAAATCAGGGCTGGTTTTGCTCGAAGCAGGAGCAGAACTTTTAATCTGTGGTACAACATGAAAAGATCTTGGAGAGATAGTAAAGGTGTTTTGAAAATTTCCTCGTGTGTTGGTTTTGTATGGCCTGGTTTTTGGTAGCGGTGGGGCCAGAGAGGTGGCTTCTGTGAGAAGCTGCTAGAAGGTTCCACCTTGCCCAGCAGAGCCAATTCCTGGTGGCTCTGAAGGTGGACATGCCACTGGCCAAGGCTGAGCCAAATACAGATCATGGTAACACCTCTGTGATAACATACATAAGAAGAAAATCAAAACAACAGGGGGTACAGTTTTTTTTCTAGCCAGAGAAGAGGAAGAGGTGAGAATATATGAGGGAAACAAAACAGAGACACCGAGGTCAGTGCAGAAGGAGGGGCAGGAGGTGCTCCAGGCACCAGAGCTGAGATTCCTCTGCAGGCCATGGTGAGACCATGGTGAAGCTGCTGTGCCCCTGCAGCCCCTGGGGATCCACGGGGGATGCAGAGATCCACCCACAGCCCCTGGGGATCCAGAGGGGAGGCAGAGATCCCCTCACAGCCCCTGGGGATCCACGGGGGATGCAGAGATCCACCCGCAGCCCCTGGGGGAGGTGTCCAGGCCGGAGCGGGTGGATGCCTGGAGGAGGCCGTGATCCAGTGGCAGACCCGGCGCAGAGAGAGGGCCCTGCTGCCAGGCTGGAGCAGCCTGTCCTTGGAGGGCTGCACTCCATGGAACAGTGACAGCAGCAGTTCTGGGAGGACTGTGTGCGTGCCCATGGGAGGGACCCAGGCTGCAGCAGGTGCGGTGCGGCTGCTGCTGGTGAGATTGGAGCCCTGCTGGAGAAGTTCACCCAGAGCTGTCTCCCGTGGGAGGGACCCCACGGTCTCACAGGGGAAGGATTCCTCTCCCTGAGCAGCAGAATAAAATCTCAGGGGGAATCTGACCCAAAAACCCCATGCACCCTGTCTCCCTGCACTTTTAGTGGGAAGGAGGGAGAGGCTGGGGGAAGAAAAAGTTTTTAATGGCTTATTTTTACTTCTCGTTATCCTCTTCTGATTTTGTTAGTTAGAAAGTCACTTTGTATCCCTAAGATGAGGCTGTTTCGCCCCTGGAGCGTTTTCTCCCCGTCCTTATCTCAACTCATGAACCCTTTGCTCAGTTTTTCTCTCCTCTACCCAGCTGTGTCAGGGGAGGGTGAGCAAGCAACTTCCATGGGTGCCTGGCATTTGGCCAGTGTCTAACCACGACACTGCGTGAGAGAAAAAAAGGAGTATCTGAAACAAGATTATAATTAATTTCTACAACAAATGATTCTGTATTTCATAATTTTATCCATAATATTTAAGTTTACCCTTACTTATTTCTTTCACTCTTGAACAGCTTTTCTTTAGACCCCACCTGAACTCAGACCCCTTCCAGCCCATGCCACCAAGTGTAAATGGAGTTATGCACACTGAAAACACAAAATGCAGGTATGCAAATAGTCACAATAAGAAGCACTCATTAAATTATTCTGAGAGAGCTATTCTGATGCTGAATGTACTCAAAAACATGGGAGTATTTTTCTACTTAAGAAAATCAGCAGTATTGGAGATGATAATTATGTTTAAAATGAGAACTACATATATCTGTGAATGCATCTAGGATGTTTGGGGTTTTTTAAGTGTATCTCTATCAACTGAAATATAAAAGTACATATCTATGGTAGGCAATCATGTGAAATGCAGTAATTTCATCTTCAAAATACTGAAAGAGTCACTAAAATTGCTATACCATGATAATTCATTAGGTTATTCAGATGTTTGCGGAAAAAGAATTTAAACAAAATGATATTTTGATATTAAAAAATTTTAAAAGTTAATTGAATTTAATAGAAGGAATCAAATCAAATAAAATCCTAGTATGAATTCTGATATCACTGTTTCTTCATTTTAAAATCAGACCTTCTGTGCCAAATATTTGCCTGTGTCTGTAGAAGGACTGATGGTGCTTTTAAGGGGAGGTTTGCCAATTTTAAGGAATAAAGACTTGCACTCCAGATGTGCCAAACACTTCCATTTTCTTCCTACATCTAATTCACTATTCCTATTCACTATTAAAAAAATTGTCTTCCATAAAAACTACTCCCAAAACCTTCCATAAAAACTACCTCCCAAATCCTAAATACTTATCCTTGGGTGGGATTAATTCTTTTTTTGGAGTTGCTGTTACTCTTTGCACTGCCTAGAGAGAGTCAAACCAAATTTCTTAGACAGCTTTTAAATAGCTAAAGCTGGACCAATAAATCCTATCCAGAATTGAGGAAAGGTCAAATCCAACTAGTGACCAAGGACAGCAGCATCACGATTACAAATAAACACAATTTTTAAAAAATTTATGTACAAACAGGGAACATCACTGTGCACTCTGCTTATATAGCCCCCAGGCTTCTCTATTTTAGCATTTAAACCCAAAATGGATAGCTGCAGGAAATCTTACTTTTGTAGTTGGACAACAGAGGAAAAGAGCAAGGAGATGTTTTCAAAGGCAAAACCAGGAGTTAAAACAGGGGGTTTTTTCCCACTAACTTCCAACAAGAGCAGAGCTTCTCACTGGGACTGAGAAAGGCTTGACTGGAGACATCCAGCAGAGTGACTGCAGGGCCCAGTCCCCCACCACACACATGCACAAAAAAAGCAGCAGAGCTCAAGGGCATCCTTGTCCTTTCTCTGGACAATAGTGAGCAAGTCATTATTTTTAAATCCCTCTCAAAGGAGTCTGCCACAGGAAATGTCTGAGACAGCAAAAAAAAAAAACAAACAAAAAAAAAAAACACCCTAGCTCTTCTTTGCCCTACCCACCAGGCCTTGTTTACCAGAACATTTTCCTTCATCCCTCTCCACACCCTCCTTATTTGGTTACTTTTCTCATCATTATATTGGGAATTTTAATTTTGAACCGTGGAAAATCTGAAGATATGTCTGTGTGCATATCTGCAACACTTGCACATCCAGTCCTGTACCAAAAACCCAGCCAATGCCATGTCATGATTAAGAGTTATCAAAAGGTACAGCTGCTTCAGTGGTAAGTAATGCTGATAACCTACAACCCTACTGCTGATAAAAATCACTTCCCTTGCTCCAGTGATCCAGTCCATAATTCCTTGCAGGACAGCAGCAATTAAGAAACAAAAGTAAAAACACAGAGGATGCTAAAACAGTTTTAGAGGTCTGAGGAAAACAGAAGTGGCAATCTCGTGTGTCTTCTCACCATCAGATTAATCAAACTTGGTAAAAAAAAAAAAAAAAACAGTTATAGAAACATGATTCTTACATTATGTTTTTGGGATATAAACCTTCCCACAGAAGAAGCTGAATTAAATCCAGAGCAACTTATTGTTATTATTGCTGTTGTTAATAATAATAGTAATTTTGGTTAATATTATGTTTTTCTACTGCCTGAGCTGACTATGCCACTGTCAGAGCCCTTCACAGAATGTGGGTAGGCACAGTGGGATGTAAAAGAGGCAGAGTAGGACTGTTAAAGGCAGAGTATAACTTGCCATGGTGTGAAAACTGTTTCATGTTTGTGATCTCACTGGTGATATTAATGCAGCAATGTTAATAAAAGAGTCATTAGGAATTGCTGACTGCAAAGGGAACAGCCATGTGTTCTGCTTCTGACAAGGCAATTGCAGCTGAAGAAAGTCCTTCCCTGCTACATACACAGTCCCTGGCTGTAGGTGGGAAAGCAGCCACACAGGACCTAATTTATGCCATCTTTTTTAAAGTATTTTACGGATAACATTTTCTAGGGTGTGATCTAGCCCCTAAATAGACAATTAGGCAATTACCAAAAGACACCAGAAAACAGAGGAATGTTTTTGTAAATGTATTTTCATAAATCAAAGCATACTCTAAAAATCTTGGTCCTTTAGCAATGGTTTTCAATGAAAAGCCAAGGCTTCCCCAGGTGTCGGTACTTTCATGTGTGTTGAATTTGGACTGACTTTACTACATACATATGAACAGACATACTTAAGGGGGTGCCGTTTCTGGCTCTATTTTCTTTTCTGCACAGGAATAAATTCTTCCCTTAGTGATGCTGTTGTAACTCTGAAGTGCCTCATTCAGCTACAATAGCCACGTACTGTTGTCATTATCAGTACAGTGCAGGGAAAATTTATGGTGAAATGCTAGAGAGTTTATTAGTTTATTTATTGATGTGCTAGCTAGGGCACCTAGGAGTATGGAGTCAACACCTTTCCATAACAGCATGGTGAGCAAGGAAATTCCTGGTTGTTTAGCAGCCTCCATCTGTAATAGCAGACTAAAACAATCTCTCAAGTATGTGTATTCCTCAATCCAAAAAGACACATTATACATCCTATGAATCGATTGTCTTCACTCTCCAAACACAAACGACAGGGTCCTACACTCATTCACAGTAGCGTAAATCCAAAACCACGCCACCAAGTCAATTGAGGTGCTCCACACTTACACTGGTGTGAGTGAGAGCATTTGGCACCCAGTACCCATGGTTATAGATCCTCAGCTGCTGGAGATCATCACAGCTCTTTCAAGTCCATGCCTCTGAAATTAATGTAGTTATGCTGATTTACACCAGGTGAGGATCTGCCCTGTGGTTTCTGGCTTTAAATTATCTTCCTGTCAGCCATCTCATTTCAAAATGGTTTCACCAGACAGCTCCTAGCCAGAATATCCTCTGCTATTTACAGGATTATTTCAAGAGTTTCTACGATAATCCCCATATTTCTGTCTTTATATCAGAGCCTGTTTCATGATTGTATTACAACCAAACAATTCACATATCCAGATGACACCACTCCTTCCTCCTCTTTTCCCTTCCCTATTTGGGATGATTATACAGAGGGGAAATATGTCTCGCAGGCAGATCTTCAGCTGGCATAAATCAGCATAAAATTGACATTAGTGATTTACATCATTTAGCAATATGAAAGAAAAGAGAACAAGAAAAAAGAAAAAAAATTCTTTTTACCAATGCAGCTTAAAATTAGTAAGAGGTCTTTAATATTTAAAGAATATTAAAATGTAACCCATATGTATACCTCTGATGTGTGTTTTATGGGTTCAGCTAGGCATCATTTGCAGCTTGGAATGACAAAGCTTCTTGCTGTTTTGTTCCATAAAATCCTCAGTAATTCTGCCCTTAAATACTCCATACTTATTTAACATACTTGACCTCAAGTGTACTTAAAACACACCACCAAGGGCTTTCACAAACAAAACCTGTTCTGTTGATTTCACGTGTTCTTTTCATCCACCTAAATGTTAAATTCAACCTGTTGAAATAAGTCAGGTTTAACAGAATTTAAGCATGCTGTACAAAAGTGCCACAGGGCACTGTAGGTTTCAATTGTCATTGACATTCAAGAAATCTTACAGTAAATAATTTATCATACAGTTTGCCATTGATCCATACAGATTTCCCTTATCTGTAACTTCTTGGTATCTGTCTTCTCTTAGAAATACTTTTATTTCTCTTTTTGAGAGCTGGATTTCCTCTCACATTACACCCTTGTAAAGATGTAGATAGCTGCTCACCTCTGATACTCTACACAAAGATCTTAATTAATAAAACAATCCAGATCAAAACAGAGCTGGACACACAGCAGGGAGAGTTGAAAAATAGATTTCCCTGCAGGGACAGACTCAGAGTCTGCAAAGCCCTTCTGAGAATCAAAGCAATCTGCATCACAAGCACATTTCCCCAGTACAGACATGCTTGCAGGAACTGGCAGTTTCTACAAANACCTTATTTCAAATAAATGTTTCCTTCTTTCATTTCCCTTCACCTTCCATATGAGATAGCAAAAGGATATCAGTATTCAAAGTCAATGTCAAAGATTTAATTTTGTACAGTTTATACTGCTTGAAATCATGCTATTGCTTTACCTGTATGGAGATGAATCCAAATTGGGAACAGAGAAACTGGAGGAACCGTGTGGATGCCAGACTCACAACTGCAGGCATTTAAGTGAAAATAGCATGTTTTCACACTCTTAGTTTCTTATTCAGCCTAAGGAGCGATGAGTCACTACATGCATAAGTCCAGTGAGGCTGACAAGCCATGGCTACTAAATTCCTATAGGAAANCACAGTCTTCTGGGGGAGATCTGATAGCCAGTGGCAGAGACTACATATGTAGGAGAAGCTGCACATTTACTGAGGGCAATATTGAATACAGGCTTTTCAATCCAGTTCTCACAGGTTGACAAATAAAAGTCTTTCCCCCTCCATCACCACCCACACACTTTTTTCCCCCAGGGCCAAAAGGGTTGGAGTCACATTAGGCACTCCTGGCCTGGAAATTAGTGGTTACATGTTTTTTTTTGG
>VZTR01026466.1:6507-52042 GCA_013400775.1 Chaetops frenatus | reverse complement strand
GCATTTGTCCCAGGATGGCAGTTTACCAAATTCTCATCTGTTTCCTAATTAAGAGAAATGCAGTTTCTTATTCTCAGCAAAACACAAACAGTCACAATTCAGGACAACACAGTAATTTTTTTTTTTTTCTTTAGGCATAAATCCTGTAGATTTTATTCTGACCTGAAACAGCACTACTCTTCCCATTGTTTCTACTTCAGTTGGTACCTGAGCTTGATGTTCACAGAAAGAAACCAGAGCCCAGATACTTAGTGTAATTATGTATAATGGCAACAATGCTGCACGAACACTGTCAATTTACAGTGACGAGGGATGGCCCAGTGTTTCCCAGCTACTTAACTGGAAGCAGAAGGGCAACACAGTCCCTTAGAGCTGGAAGAAAGAGTCAAAAGTTTGCATGATTCTTGACCCCTTCATCAAGCCAACACTACAGCATGGCTGGCTGGCTTTCAGAAACTACCCTGGTGCTTCATGGCACATCTCTCTCTGGCACAGTGAGCTGCACAAACAAGGCTCCTCTTGAACACCAGGCACTCCATCAGCTTCTGGGACTCAACAGAGAATTCGGCAAAGCTTGGCTTATCCACATCCCATGGACAAGTACAAAGCCTCTGCCTAAAACCCACCTAAAACTGGTGCCTGAAAAGGGGCTTATGCCTGAGACATTTTGACAGTTCAGACTCAGAGAGTTTATGTAGAACTAGAAGTTCATTAAGAATTATCAGCAGTATTAGGGAATATGAAGAGATTTGTGTTACCACAAAATTAAAACAGGGAAAGAGATTTAACAATTAAATCTTCTTTCGCTGTAAGTTTATATAAATCAAAAAGCAATGCCCAGACTTCCCATCAAGACCCACTAGTACTATCAGCTCATGTTTCAAGTAATGATTGCAGAACAGTAATCTCCTTCAACTTAAAACCACAAAACACTGAGTATTCACTCTCTGAAAATAAACAAGGCCCCTTAAGACAAACCATTTGGAAGCTGAGCTATAGTCATTGCTGAAAACAAAGACCATTATATTTAGCAATATATTAGGAAAGTTCTTGTTTCCTTGTCAAAAAGGACATAATCTTATCTGTGCCTTGACAGTGGCATAACCTTCACTTGACATTTTAACCCTGCAGTAGCCAAGTGCAACACATGAGCTTTAAGAAACTCCATCTTTCAGAGCTTGAACAACACACTGGACTTCTCGTAAGACTTCAGCTGTGCTGTATTAATAATACCATCTTTGCATATGCCATTATTGAGACTGCAGAACACTTAATTAGCTCCTTTTTTCCCCTTTTCTTTAATGGCATTACAGTATGATTAGTAACACAGACATCCCCACTGGCTGCATAGGTTCCACTTATGCCACTGGAAAACCAGAAAATTTGTAACATAAAAATCTGGCATTTTGCCAGATTTCCACAGGGCATTAGTAACAAACTGGTGAAGCTCATTTAGGAAAAAAAAAAAGAAAAAAAAAAAAAGAGAAACCTATAACCATTAAAAGTCCATTAAGCAGCATGTCATTTTGTAAAGCTAAATAGCCCATAGTAATCAAAAGCATATGAACCCCAGCTGGGTTACCCAGCAAATTGTTTCAGTTTAGGGGGAAGAATTCATCAAGAAAGATTATTCCTAGGATTGGGTTGATTTTTCTCCTTCAGTTGTTGGCTCCATGTCCCATTATAAATTACAGTGATTGATGCACCTTGCAGACAAAGGTGAAGAGTGACCAGAATAGCCAGAACATCTGCTCAATGCAAGACAGCGCTAATGCAGAGCCTCTGCAGAAAGTTATGTCATTTATGGTTACCCCACTGCCAGACAGCTACACCAGAAGCAACTTCTTTGCCATTTTCTTCATCACCTAAGTTGCACAAGGGCAATGAATTGGCTTTTCCCATCCCTGACACCTGAGGAAAAAGAGAAGTCCTTTTCATCACCGTTTGTTATGAAGAAATCATTTACTAATGGGTTGTCAACCACGGAAAACAAAACAACACTAAACCAAATACAGGATGAGTCTCTAGTGATTTTAACTACCTCTTCCAGTACAGAAATAGAGCCTTAATCTTTGAGCAATACCTGTAACTCTCTGCAAGACAGCAGAGAAAGCAATATAATACCATGACCTAGACATCCATGTTTGCCTACTCTGTACCTGATTTGCTTTGGTGCCTGTGGATCTTTCAAAAACCAGTCCCTGGGTCTCAATTCAGCAAGGTGTGGCAGCAGGCACCTAGACACAAGCATATTCCAGTGAGACTGCTCATGTTCCTGATGCAATATCATCGAATAGCTTGCTGAAGTGGGACTGCAAGTTCTCTCTGCTTCAAATCATATAACATAAATTACTCCTTGCTATATCTTTTAAAGACAGGTGATTGCCCAAAGCAAAAGAAAAGAAACAAATCTATAAAATGACACCGTTCTGACACATCTTCCATTTTCACAGGAGCAATGTGAAAAAAAATCTCAAGTTTTTTCTCAGCATTTTTAACATAGATGATTTTTCTAAGCCACCTCATTCTACATTGTTGGGGGATACAAGGTGATTAAAAGCCTCATTGAATTGAAAACTCCATTTGAACTGGCTGAGTGTACAAAAATAGTACACATCTTTAAATACCTTTTGGAGTAACAGGACCTTTGATCTATCCCAGGAACTCACATTTCTAACTCTCCTGGAAGAGGCAGAAGTTTGGAAATTGTTACTTTATGGAAAGTTGTCTGTCTTGGGGTGATTCATAATATTATATCCCATATTTAACTGCACCCTAAAAATTGTTATTTTATCTTTAAAGGCGCTGTAGCCAGAGACGTTTGGGGGTGGGGTTGCTTTGCATGGGCATTTTAAAAAGCTTCAAACCCCGGTTTTTTCACAGCTTTTTGCAGCGTAGTATTTGCATCACTGGCTGCTTGGTCCTTGCTCAGGCAAGGAGTTGGGGTTTTTTATTTGTTTGTTTTGGGGTTTTTTTGGTCTATTTTTTTTTCATTCAACTCAGAGAAGCTGTGCATTGTCATGGGGAAGCTCTTCATCTGCTGCTGGAATTGCTCCATGGAACCCTTAGAGAAGATGACTCATTCCAGGATGTTCTCCTTTAAATTGTCTCAATCCAAGACATCCACGAAAAGCTTAAAGCCAAAGTTCCAGCTTCTCCATTCCAGAGAGTCATGGCGACCTTGAAAATGTTTACAAGATAATTTTTTAGGGCACCTGCAGTCATCCAACGGCTGAAATGCACCATCTCCATCTAAAGATGAAGCTGAGGATCTGTAAATCTGCAGCCTCTTGGTAAAGAAGCATATGCAAGCATATGCAGCCCTTTAAACAATGTTTTTAATTTCACTAGACATCTCCATCAGACTGCTGAAGAAGACCTTGAGATGATACAGAGCTTACCTGAAAATACTAAAGCATAGCATTAAAATTTTCCAGTGCACTTCCCATTGCACATAACAGAATATAAATGGAAAAATCAGATAATGTCCTAAGATATAGAGACTTAAATTACATCTGTTTCAGCTGCTGGATGTGACCATTGCAATGCATACAGAGATAATGTTCCTCAAATAATTTGCTCATATTAGCATTGGCTCATGTTCTAATATTGACCAGATATAAAGCCACAAGAGTTGCTCACTTTATTCTTTGTGGTCCCGTACAGTAGAAAGACCTGACAGAAGTTTTTACTATTAAAAAAAAAAAGGCACACTGGGTTGAGAGGTGGTAATTTTTAATCAGATGTTTCTAGTTGTCTATTGGAGTGGATATGTGAGTGTCTAGATCTGCTTTGTAAAAATGGCACGAAACTAAACTCTTTCACCAATGCCTTGAAACCATCTATTCAATGCTTGAACAAAAACCAGTGCTAGAAACAACCCTCGCTTTGATGACCAGACAACCCCTTGCAAAAATCAACCTGACAAAACAAATGGCCCCTTCAGCATCACTGCTACTTTGTCTCCTGTGAATGACAGCCTTCCACAAATCCTCAGGGCCCTCACCACCAAAACAGCCCCCATTTCAGCCTCCCCAGCAACATACATGGCTCCTCGGAGGCATCCTGTCTGCCAGGCAGGGGGAATACGGTGCATGCCATCTGGCTGCTGCTTTTACCTTGGCCAAGAGGGTTTTCTCTTCCTTCCATCCACTCAAGCTTTCCCCAGATTCCTGTATGCCTCAATCCCTGTAAGGGCTCTGCCTTAGTGTCAAATTAGTGCAGTAGTACATTTAAAAGTTATTTGTGAGGGACTTGCATGCAGGCAGCTGGCAGAACTGCTCAATTGCAAATCCTATTTTCTTAATAAAACAGAACAACAGAAGTATCCTGTATTCTGGCCTACAGAACATGAAGCTTTACAGTCTGTTTTATTAGCTATTGAGACAGACAGTAACCAAGATGTAAAAACTGCAATGAATGACACTGAACTGCTTAAAAGACTATTGTAGGAAGCACACATATTATGCATGCATGTCTCAATAACCCAGATTTTTTGCATCTACCAGATCTACCAGGCTGCAATGGGACTATGGCTCCCGTTAGAGTAACTTGAGATGACATAGAGACAAGCAAAAAAAAAAAAAAAAAAATAGGACAGGTGTAATTTGTAATTTAAGCCGGAATAACTACATGCAAAAATACAGAGTGGCGGCCAACTGTTGGGTAGCACACTTTCAGAGATGCACTAGAGGACATGCTAATGCTCCTGGGAAAAAGGGAATACTTTATATTGGGATGAAGTACACAGAAATATATCTTCTAAGATACCTGAAACAATGTTTCTATATCCATAGAGATCTTTTATCTACAGCTAGATTTTACCTGCATACTGCATCCAGTTTTGACCTGAATCTAAAGAAAGTTGTAGATCAAATGGACAGATCAGCACACGTTTGGGATTATTTAGTCTAAAGTGCATAAAACTCGATGGAGATGGGAAAACATTTTAAAGTCCATGGTATGTTACTGTAAAGAAGGAATCATTTTTCACTGTATATTTGGAGCCAGGAAACAACCTTATACTACAGGAAGATAATTCCAGGCTGGCCTTGACAGTAATAAGGATAGCAAAGTGCAAGAGCAGAAACCCCAAGAAAGCTGCAGGGCAGCTGCTCCTGGAGATCTTTCAAGAAGAGGTCAGATAGACATGCCAGATGTCACACAGTTTTTGATCCTGCTCTGAGGTAAGGAGACTCCTAGACAATCTCCTGAACCACTGCCCACCACTACTGACCACTTTAGTCCACAACCATTCAGAGAAAAAGAACACAGAAAATGCTTTTGAAATATTCTGTCCTCATTCACCACAATATACCACATGAAGTGGCTTTCCACTTAAATCTGAGTGTTGGCCAAAATTTAAGATTTTATTTAAACTGAACTGACTCTTGTCCTCCTTCCAAAGCATTCCAAAGCCAGGACAGTTTGTGGTATAAAACAAATGCTATAGCCAAACTGAGCCTCCAGCACACAGATTCTAGATTTGTAAATGTGATGCAAGTCCATGCAATAAATCATTCTGTTGGACTTGCAGAAAGGCATTGGTATCTTTGCAAGACTGGGGACATGATTTCTGCTTCCTCTAACAGCACACAAATGGGTTCCCCAAGCTCATTTGAACTCTGTGCATAATCAGGATGTAGCCCACAGCTCTACTGATTTCTGAGTTTTATGTCCCATAGTTGAACTTATCCCTAGAGGGTTGTCACCTAATTCATTGAACAAGCAGGGATTTTAAGATACATCTGGAAAAACACACAGAAGAAAATAAAACTGCTATCTTAATGAATAAGGAGAAAATACTATTAGTAGAAAGTGGAACAAAGAACAGACCTAAAAAATATTGTATTCTCAAAAAAAAAAATTTTTTTTAAAGGGAAGAATTGGACAGAAATTTTACATGGGCATCTCAATACAAACAGGACTGATGTTAAGGCATTATTTAAACAAGTCAAGAGAAGTTATCACCTGTTAATGATGAGCTTGTTAACTTACAGGCCGTTAACACTCAAACAAACTGGTTATTAAACGTGGTTACTATTTATTTTAATGGAAATTTACTAGAACTTTTATTTAAAGCTTTAATCGGAGGGGGAGTTGCAGCATGCACACGTGGAGTCCCACAAATACAAACAGATTTTCCTGGATTTGAAACAAAAAAGAGAAACAAACCTTTCACTGCAGCAATGCCCACCTCTCCTCTAGCAATAGGATATTGGGTGAATTTGGATTCTCTGAAACAGCTTCATATCTAATAAGAACCACTTGAATCTTCATTACTTTTTAGTGTCATTATGGTAAGTGTTTCTGATCTGTGTCCTGTAGAAGGACACATTACAAATTGCAAATCTCATTATTATTACACAGAAGTTTGATAAAGCTCTTAACATCATATCTCATGCACCTTCATCCCCTTGGAGCTTAGTGGAAGAAAAAGAGAGGAAAAACAAAAACAGAAATAGCAATATATTAGAAGAGAAATAGAAGTAATAAAACTTCAGACTTTTTTGGTTCATTACCATAAGCTAAAACACAACAAGTTGCTCAGGGGAAAAAAAAAATTGAATTGATCTTTAATGTAAGACTGGTCTCTAGTACAATAAGGTATGTAGTTATAAGAAGAGAAAGCTTCCAGTCCACTGGGAAAAAAAAGCCAAAAAAAAAAAAAAGCACTGTACCAGACCTGGAGGGACAATTATACTCCTACCTCTGCAACTGACTGACCACAAATTACTTCACCCTCTCCAGCATCCTCTCCTGTCATTTTTGGCTATTTAATTTGTCTCTCCCCATATAGAGGGTAGTACTGATGTGCCTAAATTCCTCACACAACTTTCTCTGTTCTCCCAGTTAAACAGAAAACAGGTCAGATAAGGAGAAGGAATCTACTGCAAACTGCAGAGAGACCAGAAAAGGATACAAAAGAGGATTTGGAAGCAGCAAAAATTATCAGAAAAATCTGTTTCACATAAAGCCCCTGGAAGTCAACAAAATCAGCCTCTGGAAGAACATCCCTCTCCACCAGTCAGAGGGACTCACAGATTTCCCTTCAATGAAATTAAAAGAGGTTGTAACATCCATTATATGCTTCCTCAGTGAGTAAAAACACAGGACCTTCAAAAGTGGTTTCTAAGCAGATTATATAAGTGTCCACCTCCTTAACACAGCTTTTTCAGCTATATAACTTCCAGTTTCTGCAGTATCTCTCCTGGTTATCAGGAAAGAAGATAGAAGGGGAGGAATCTTATAAGAAGGTCTGAAAGGCAAATGCTTATTATGTGGCCACACATTTATTGAGTTGGCTCTGGTTTTTGGCAGAGCTGAGCATCCACAACTAACTCTGGGCACCCATGACTGACAAAAGCTAAGGCTGTCAGGGAGGACAGGATCTGATTACTGGTCATGCTTGAGCCCTGTGCAGCTCTTCAGAAATATCTGGCTGGAGCCAAGAGGTGAGCTGTGGTGTCAGAACTGAGAACCAGCCCCAGGAGCCTGTACCACTTAGCCTGAAAAAATTTATTTTTCTTAACTTCCCATTTCTATGATTTGCTCTTTGTCTTTCAAATATTTCTCACTTACAACCTCCCGGGATCTGGCATCCTCCTGTCTAAACGCTCACATGTGCCAGACCTATTGTTAATATTATTTCACAAGATATTATGATTTCAGATGCATCTCCCTTGCCTTGTTTGCAAGAGCTTTTCAACAAAGACTATGGACATGTCTAAACTCCTAATATTTGCTGTGATAATACCATTTAAAGGCAAGTGGGCTGGGAATGGCAGAGAATAACTGATATTTTCATTTAGCTGCTGATGTGACTGGGATTTAGAGAACAATCTGATTGATGTCTCGGCTTCATTTAAAATAAAATAATTAGGCTACTAAAACCTGGAAAGTATATTTTCATTTTAACTGGTCTGTGTGCTCAGCCCAGGCACCAAGAAAGGACATGGAACATAACAGGAATAGAAATGAGGGACTGGAGTAGGAGAAATGATATACTGTAGATTAGAGGCAGTAGAGGAAAAGGTATGAAAAAGAGTCTGGCAGAATTAAAATAATCAGGAACTAAGAGGAAAAACCAAGAGTTCCCAAAAAGATGTAGAACATTCCATTAATCGTCATTGTGGAGGGTAACAGAGGGTGGACAACAATTTGAGAAGAGGACTGAAGAAGCCCAACTAAGAGAGAGAAAGCTGTAGCTATGAATAAAACAGGCGTAAATTTTTTTTTTTTTTTTCCTGTTTCTAATAGGCACTCTAGTCACTGCCTAGCAGGAACAATGAAAGATTGGCTGAGGGAGCAGAAGGCTCCCAGCTGCATGACAAAGTTGTAAGATCAGACCTACAAAAATATGCACAACTTAAGCACCTTAAACCCCCAAATAAATGCATTTTTAAGATATTTCAATCCTTTGCATCACTCTATCACAGTACAAAGGCAGTGAAAACACTGGGCATGAAAAACCGCCCAAGGAATTTTGGATTTGATCTCTTAATTTTGTGAAAATTCTGGCATATGCGTCAACTGTGTAGGAACTCAGAAACAGAATCACATACACCAGCTGGACAGTCCTAATTATACAAATACACAGACTCTGACAGCAAAAAATGCAACACAATGCACGTTTTTGAGACAAAAACAAAAGCCTTTTGTTTATGTGAAGCCAAGACACAGTACTTTACATCTGCACACACATGGACCACCACAAGACCACAGCTAAAAAGTTAATAACGGAGCTCAAGCCAGGCCTGGAGTGAGAGTGTGATAGTACCAGCTCCAGTGGCCAACAGCATTGAAATGTAAAGTTTCCAGAAGCCAGGAATCTCGGCCAATGAACTGAAAACAACCTGAAACAAATTCAAGTAGTATCTCCTTTGGATCTTTACAGTCCCTCCCACAGTGTGAAACCTCATCTGACTATGACAAGAAAGGGGCTAAACACTCCTTCTCCCCTGTAGTGATTGCTCCATATAACTCAGATTCATGGTGGTGTGGTCTTTCACACCTACATTCCTCTGGAAGCCAGTCACCCATAAAATACAGTATATGAGCTGCACTATATTAGCTGGAGAAAAATGAGGCTCTCAAAATCTGAGAGAAAGCTGGAAGAAATTTAGTCTAAGTGGATATTCCATACCCAAGGGACAGAGGTACTTGGAAGAAAATCTTGTTAAAACAGATTGTTTTACCCCTCTTCAGAGTCTTAACTTTTTTTTCGTTTCTTTTTTTTCTTTTTCCCCTCTAACTTAAAATAAGTTTGTCATCCCCCAATCACCTCTTTCTCAACACATAGAGGATATTTTTGGAACATATTGTCTTGTATAACAGACACACTGAAGTGGTCTGGAATAGCTTTTCTGTTCTTACCATCAGCGAAAGAAGCTGTATTTAGGGGTAGTTTGGTTTGTGTATATTCTACAAGAAAGGTAAAGACCAACCAGGAAAAAAAACCCGGCCTAGATTTAAAAATAAATAAATAATTAAATAAACCACCAATAACAGAATTCACAAGAATAATCCTAGATATAAGCCCAGAAGATGTGTTAAAAATATAGGTAACAATTTTTACTCTTGTAGTGCAATTTTCTGTTGCACTAAGCACAGAATAAGACACTAAGCTTTTTCATGAAGGTCTCCAAATTTCTGCACTAAATAACCCTTTTGTGGTCTCTGCCACTAAAAAAAACTAGGTTCATTAGCTGAAAGGAATTGCAAGTAAAACAGGGATTATTACAATGCTTCCACTTTTGCTCCTACCTGGTACCCAAATGTTAATCAGTTATTGGTGTTCAGGGATGTATCTCATACAAGACAAATGAAAATCCACTTCCTCTCTGGCCTAATGTATTTTGACTTTTCACACTATTTACTGAAAGCCAACTCTTGATAGCTCAGAAAACTGTAGAGGAGGTACATCAGAAAAATTCACAATAAAATTACATACCACCCTCTTCTCATTAATAAGACAGACTTTTGTCTCCTATTGGTTAACCATTAATGGTGCATAAAAAAATATGTGTTAGGATCTTGATAGCTGGCATGGCTCAAATACTGTATATTGGTGAACCACGTTGGAATGGAAATCAGATGAAAAGTATTCCTGTAGTGGCACTTTAACCTAACTGTTGACAGATGGAGAATGGAAGCAACATAAATGCTCTTTTTGTGTCAGCACTATAAAAATGTCTGACTAGCCCATGAAAGATGGAGATGAAAGCTTAGGCAGCCATTAGAAGCTGCACCTCACCTCAAGCAATAACTCATTCCCATGGTATTATGAAAATGGTTTTATTGCAGAGGGTTACTTTTCCCCCTTCTGCAAAAACTGCTGCTTATCACCAGTGAAGAAATAAAGCCAGAAACTCCCAATCTTTTAAATTCTCCTATGCAATCTCCTTCCCAATGGTCAGGAATTTCACAAAATATAACATTTGATTAAACCAGTTTGCATGCCTTTCTGAAAATTACACCATTATCTGAAATACAGCACTTCCAGGGTCCTGCCATTAGTTCACAGCAGCTTAGTTGCCTGTTGCATTTATTTATCCAAGTAGTAACCTCTTCCAAACTGCCTTGATGGGAATCCAAATCTTTTGGCAGATTGGGGCTGGAAATCAAATGGAGGTAATAAGGGCAGACAGAAATTCAAAAGCAGTGTCCAATAAGGGGATTGTGTTTAGGATTGGTTTTGTTGGAGTTTGGGTAGTATTTTTTGAAGGTGTCTTTTTATGCACAATGCATTTTTATTACAGCTTGTTTCTAAGCAGTCAAGCTTCATTAGAGGGAAAAACAGAACCAGGTGTATTTTAAAGCCAAACACTCAAAAAATCCAGAGTATGCATGATCTCCATCATCAACACCACTGGAAGTTACATCAGTGCGTCCTGAAGGGATTGCAGGCTCCCCAAGGCACCGGAATTTAGCCTGAGAAGTGAACATTTAGAGTCAGTGCAAGGCAGCAGAAAGTGTCCATATCAGACCCTGCAATCTCCTCCTCATACCAGTGCCCTGCAGAATGTGCAGCTGGCATCCCACAGCAGCTTTATCCAGACCTTGCCTGACCATACAAAGCCACTTTTTTGGCAACCAGTTTCAGGAATCCCTCTATAAACCTATCCTGATGGACTGGCCAAACCTCATGGGATGGCTGCAAGGAAAGAATGCAGCCTCACTTGGTTAAAATACATTTTTAGCTTTGCTTTCTTCAATAATTCAGGAATCTCCACAGCCAAAAATAAAAATTCTAGGCAAGTTTGGCTTCAAATGGTGGTGACAGCATGTTGTCTAGGCCAGTAAGGCTATTCCCTACACTTTTTTCATCAGTCATATACACATGTGTTCATAAAAGAAAACGGGAAGCAGTGGCAGAAATAGGGAGGTACATCTCTGCCAAGCAACTCCAAATCACAAAATGAATAAAAAACAAACTTGGAACAGGGGCCTGACAGACAGAGAGAGCATATTTTCTTAGACACAAAGGAAACCCTAAATGACAATTTTATTACTGTGGTAATTTTTCAAGTGACATACTACAAGAGGGATCCCATGAAACATTTAATGCTCCCACTACACAGGGAAAAGAATGGCTGGAATAGCTCCCCACCCTCTGGTTGGACTCAGCCCTTTGCTGCTCAGACACTGATGTGAGTATCTGCAAGAAAACGTTTACTCTGCACCTTAGGAGGATACTTCTGAAAAGAAGATTCACTTTTCCTTCAAGAGGTCTCTAGTATCACACCGAAATTTTCTAGAAAGAGAGTTTTGTTCCCCAGGTTGTGCATGTTGGACAAGCTATGTGTTCCAATTACTAAAATTGAGACACTTGCACAGCAACTTAGGCTAATTTTTTCTTAACCACTGATGTTCTTACTCAGAAGAGTAGCAGTAGTTGCACTTCATTTTTGGGAGGCCTCATTTTCATCACATGCTCAGGGATAAGACCCATCCAAATCCTTTTTAACTTTGCTTATTCAGCTCTCAGCTAGATTTTCTTCATGCTTTATTTTGGCCAGCCAGGTGGCTTTTGAGTGTTCTGCACAGAGAAAGGGGGTTCATAATCCTGTAGTATCTGTACTCAGGTCTATTTACAAAAGAGCTTAGACAACATCACCCTAATACTTTGTGTCTTGGTAAGGAAGCTAAGCACCTGCCTTGGAGCACAGTCATTTGCTCCAAAACCATATATCCAGCCAAGCTAATCTCTCAGCTGTGTATTTACTGCCATAGAATTACATACTCAGAGACCATTTACAGAAAAATGTCATTTACCACCCTTACAAATGCTCAAATCTTCCAGCATTTCCTTGTTAAACTACACTCTATCCCCCTTTTCATCCAAGCCTTACCAACCTCAACATCCAAAGGCTGCGCTGAGGGCCAAATTTTTCCAGGGAGGAGAGAAAATATGTTTTCATCTTCTGTCCATCTGACAAGGGTAGTAGTCGGTTTGAGTTCAGCAAGGTAACATTAGTGAAGTCCTAATTACTGAAACACTAGTTTAAATCAGGGGGGACTTACACATTCAACATTTGCTGAGTCTGGCCCTCATTAGATAACTTTGCAGAGGTATTAACCACACAGACTGTGCATTTTAAATTTAAAATGATGGAGTGGGTCTGATGTTGAAAACTTTGCTACCTTGCTTGTACAGTCATGTTCTGACAAAAGTTTTCTTAAATGTGCTTGATTTGCATAACACCATTATGAGTTACACTGTTGCAGACTCATTTAATAACAATGCGTGCTATGGAGTGACATGCTTGCTTATTATGGCATCAAATAATATGTAAATAATATTTAAATTGCTTCTCTCAGAGCCATTACTGTCAGTCAAATAAATACCTATATTTTGGCTTCTCATTTTTATGTCCTTAACCAATACTAAGAAATAAAAAAGCAACTTATACACAAAATCCGTAACAAACAGCTATTTTGCTAACAATCTGGTTTAAACTCCCAGAAACACAACAGAACTCAGCTGCAATGCCAAAGGTGTAATTTTGGTTGCACTGTTAGTTCTCAATGCCATAAAGATTAGGATAAATTTTGTCAGGACAACCAGTATTTATGGGCACCTGCCCAACAGGGATGATATACAGAATTTTAACATCAAGAGAGAAATTCTACAGTACTCTCAGTAATGCTTATCCTGTAAATTTTACTTGCATTTTCATCACCAGATCTCAAGGTGATTTATAAAACCGTATGATGGACCACCAGCAGGGGCAGCAACACTTGGGTACGGACACCAAAGGGTTCCCAGCAATTTTTCCATTAGCATCTCAGGAAGGGCTCTGCACAATACAGTGGCAGAAGGAAATGCTCTCCCCTGCAGACTCCACACCAACCTGTGTCGTTGTTAGCTGCGACAGACAAGCCTCAGGAGCACCTTGTCGTTGTTAGCCGAGACGGACAGACGTCAGGAGCACCTCTTTCACTGCGCAAGGTTTCTTCTCTGGAGTCTCTCCCCTGCTGCTGTAACCCACTGGCTTTTATGTTAACGCCCCTGGTGCTACTGAGAGTTAATGGCATCCATCTGGAAGCAATTCCAAGTGAGTGGCAGTCTCTCTAGCGCAGGTGTTGGCCTCCACACACCTGCACCACCCTGCGTAGCCAAAACCACCTGCACACTGGTCAGCCCCAGGAAGAGTGGGGTGAGCGAGTCATGTACACAAAGCAAAGAGGCTTCAGAGAGGCGCAAGAGGCAGAAACAGCGCCAGGTCTCCTGCAGCTACAGCTACTGCCTGCATGGAGTCTGTACTTGTCCGAAGTACAGGAACCCAAAATCTCGGTTGTCTGTCTCAGGCCCAGTCCCGTTCCATGTGAAATCATCTTCTTGCAGCTGTGTCCCCTTCCCCGTGCCTGTGCACACAGGTGCATGTGCAGAACGAAGCCCAGCAGCGTGCACTGTGCATTGTGCCACTTTTTCCTTCCGGCAGGAAATTATCCTTTGCAGCACAATTATGGTGCAACAAAGATTCAGTACAGTACCAGTGCCACATGCCTGAGCCTGAGCTTCACCCAGCCTGCAGGAAAACGGCTCACTGTAGGCAGATGTGTCCAATCAGGGAGAGATTATTTTTGAGGGCTAGATTTAAAATTAACACCACAATAAAAACATTCTTATGTCAGTCATCTTTACTCTGCAATATAGTTATTTATAAGCAACATTCAACTTAATACCTGTACCCAATACTGCTACAAAAAAACAAACAAACAAAGACTTCACCGTTTACTGAAGAGGAAAAAAAATAATAAAAACTAAAAAAGTCTCAGCCAGATTTCTGCCATAGAGAGCCTGTTTTTTGGTTTCTCTATTTTGGGGAGGAGGAGCTACTTTTTTCTCTTGTGAAGTTCAATCACAGCTAACAGTTTCTCAAAGAGAAATCAGTCCTGTACCCTCAGAAAAGATAGTTTTACTGAGAAGCCTCTTGGCACATTCCCAGCCAGGAGGAAAAAGCCGGAGTGATGGGCTCTTACCCGGCACCTGAGAGCTGCTCAATGTCTTCTCTGCCTCAGGGTGGGTTTTTTTATATTAATCCTAAGCAAACCACTTGACGCTTTGTGTACTTCAATTCTCCACCAGTAGGGTTATCTCCTCCACGGAATAAAAAGGTTGAGAGGTTACAGCGCTGACCTTGAGGTGCTCAACTACCATTTCACGACTGGCCTTATCAGTAACCAAACTAAACAGCAGCAATTAAATGACAGCTAAAGCTGTCATGTCTCCATCCCCAAAATGCCTGCTGGGGCAACACCAACTAGGCTGACCTGTCCTTTTCAGCAGAATAAGACCTATGTGCAGGCATGAGCAGGACTAGAATGAAACAATTAGAAAATGCAGCACACCTCACATATGTCCTTATGTAGGAAAGCCAGAAATATTAGCATAATCACAGTGTGCTCTGTTAGCATTAGAATTAGAACTGGAGGGGGGAGGCAGAGGGAGCCCGTTGTTAGCACAGACAATTCAGCCAGATAACAGTTGGCCTTACTAATTAGCAAAACTGTGCCACTTTAAGAGCTCTCTTTGGGTAATCCTCAGGGAATTTCAGACATCAAGGCAGCTAATATGCTTTCCAGAAAAGCTGGCAAGAGCTAAAACCTGCACAGCCAAATACCTATATGCAAGGAATCCCTATCATGAGCAAGTTCCATGCTGAGAAAAGCCTGGATTCATTCACTCATTCATTCATAAAAATGTTGCCAGTCTGCATGTTCTGCTGCAGGTCCCCTAACGCTTGTGTTTTGTTTTGTTCTGCACTCTCATTTCAAGCTCTTGAAAGTGGATGAGTATCAGAAAGTAACATTTTTTTAATGTGCATTTCTTGCCCTGGTAAGGAAGAAAACTCAGAAGTGTGAACTTCTTAAGCCCAAGCATGAGAATAAAGTCAAATAAACCTGCTTCATTCCTCTTGAGGGGCTTCAGAGAATTTAGGAAAATAAAATAATCTGAGATTTTTGGAAAGCCTGGAACTGGGCTTAAAAATACACCTTTCTGGCTATCAAAACTCCATCATTTAAGTAAATCTAACCCCTTGTTTCCATGCTTATCCAAAGGATGTCTCTGTTCTCCCATGCAGCAGCCTGGAGCCAGCCCACACCCCAGCAAGGGACAGCTGTGTGCTGTTTCATGGCAGGTTAACATGCAAGCCAGGCTTCCAGCAGGTCCCCAGCTCTACTCACTAACTTGGAGATGAAAGAAACAACTCTTCTGGGAAAAGCTGTGTACTCCATACTGCATTACGCTTACTTCAGCCCATGTTAGGGTATTTAAGGCACTGCTGATTATTTAGCATAATGATTCAACTAAGGGCATTCATTATAAGGTTGTCTTGGAAGACATAAAGATCTCTTCTCCTGCACAGGGTATTTTGGCTCTATAAAGCATATGACAGCTGCAGAGAAAGATATGCCCAAAGTAAAGCATACAAGAATAATAACCTTAAATGTTGAAAGCATATTAATATTTCATCAGGGGAACCAGAGAAGCTGGAAAGCACGAGGGGCCCTATCACATGATAATTATTTGATTGGACACTACATCCAGCCACAGGGATAATTCTCAGGGTTCACTACTGCTCCATTTTCATTGGCAGGCCTGGCAGGCAGCACTGGACACACTAACAGCAGGAATTTGGTTGTGGGAACAACTCCTGAGTAATTAATCTGGGTCAGGCAGGATCTGGTTTCAGAGGAGCCAGGCTCCTTAAGGGCACTACTCTCTAAGCTTTGTATCCAGCTCGGTTGCCCCATTTCTCCTGTACATGTAAGTCAAAGGATTGCTGCCTGCTACAGAACATAGTGGATTGAAATAATTTATTCTGAATGAGGTTGCCACAATGTTTCGGTTTTGTCCAGCCCACTCATAGATTAATTGTCAAATGCTAAAAATGTCCTGAGATGTAGGATAGATGTTTGGATTTAAACACCCAAATTAGCCAGTCTGACAAGCCACCAGGTCACTCAGAAGGCTGAGTTCAAGCATCAAGCATGAGGCTTGTACAGCAGCTTAGTGAAAAAATGGTACAACCCAGTGGTTTCCATCACAGAAAATAGTTCCTCAAAAATCCTGGACTATGATTCATGCAGACATCCACCCATCTCCCAGTAACTAAATGCTAAAATGAGCCCAAAAAGCCTCAGAAGGTGATGCTAGAAGACATAAAATAGCAGGAAAGATACCACAAAATCCTAATGTTTTGAAAAACGCCTGATGTTTTAGTTCTTCTAACCCACAGTTAAGGAGACAGATTATAACATTAAAAGTGAGACAATTCAAAAATTGAAAAATTCACACCTGAAAAAGAGCAAAATTTCTGAGCAACTTAGAATTGTACTAAAATCTTATTGTCGTGGGACTTTAAGAAGGCCAAGACCATGACAAGACTAAAAGCAGGGTTAGGAATTTACATGCTTAAAGAGAACCTCTGCAATTGCTGTAAATGCTCCTGCTAACTTACCTTTTGAAAGGAAGAGACTATACAGAGTGCTTCAGCATTTCACCCAATCTTTAAATATTTAACACCTTATCTTCATCTTCATTCTAGGTGCTTACACCTTGTATGTTGTGTGATACTTAAATGACTCAGTAACAGTATTTTCCTTAGTTTCTGAAGCTCCATAGCTGAGGCTAGGCTTGATCCAAAACTGAACTGGACAGACTGATCTCATTTCACTACTCATCTTCTACAGTCCTGAGTATGGCATTAAACCTGTCCTTTCCATTTCTGTGCAGAGTAGCAAAGGCAAGCTTTGATACCATTTTTATGGCTTTTAATTTCTGGAGCAGAAATGACTGTTCATAATGTTCTTCCTGTTACTATTTCCATACTTATTCAATTTTAAAATAAAGTAAACTGACAAACAAGCAGCCTGGAGGTTTTTCTTTGGTTCCCTCATGTATTTGTTGCATATATTGGAACACACATAAAAACACAGAAGTATATGCGCCATATTGTGTTACATCGAAACATTGCCCTTCCTTAAAACTCAGACTGAGCAGTCTTTTATAAATATATATATATATGTGTGTGTGTATATATATATATATACATGGAAGTAAAAATAAAAGTGCCTGTGAACAGCTTTCAGGCATCAAAACATCTGTCTTGAAGTGTCATCAAACTTGCATCACCAAAAAAGAGCCTTCTGCCTCCTCTCTTCCCCACACCACCAAAACACATTCATTAAAATTGTGTTTCCTTCTCCAGTGTCAGCTCATTCTCTTATGACACATTCTGACAGTCAGAAAATAATCTGCTTCTCTGCCCCAAGAGCTTGCTACCTAAAGCCCAGATCTCTACAAAACTGTTTTCTAATTGCTCATCAATGATCACATTTATCTCCCAGGCAAGCCAGTCTGCAGTGGTTAATAGCATAAATGGTGCCTAATAAAACAAGGATGGAGGCTCTGTTTATTTCATATCTATCAAGATGGAAGTCTACATTAGCTTCAGTAACCTGAAGACATTATTTACACAAGTTTTTAAGCCTGTTAACATAATTTATTAGAACTTTGAAGCTTTGGAATAATCACCCATTGAAACAAAGCAATAAAGAGAATAGCCATTGTTGCCAAAGGGAATTTTACATATAGTTAAAGCAATGACATGATCAAGTAGAAGAAGGTTAGCATAAGGCAAAAGCTGAAAAATAATTAAGGCTTTAACTTAACTCCATTCCACTAAAATGCATTCTTAAAAAAAAAAAATTAAAATCTCACATTTTCCAGTAATTCTGAATCAGTTACATTTTTACACCATATAAATAATTTTAATTATGATCTTATAAGGTCAGCCTTCCTGCATGTTGGCATTTAGAAAAATGTTAAATTAAATCATCTACATGTACTGGAAACATAATACAAAGAATGATCTAAAAAGCCAGGAGAAAGAGGCCAATATGAACAAAGCTCTTATGCAATGTCTGACAAAGCCCCGTACAAGTGCAGAACTAGAGTTCACATTTTTCTGGGAACCATTCTTTTTTCAAATGAAACATGAATCTAAATCCATAAATAGACTCTTCATGTTGGAAGAGTGAACAGAGGACTTGATGCAGATGCATCACAGGATTAAGAGAAGATCCTAAAAGAAATTGATCAATGTCAGGGGTAATTAATTATCACTCCCCATCTACAGATGGAGATGGCTGTGTTTATCAGCCAAGATTCCCAGAATAGCAAGTGGTTGACAAAAAGCTTAGCAACTTCTCTGCCTGCTCATCTACCTATTTGTGACTTATCTATGTTACAAACATGTGGCTTTAAATTATTCCCACTGGGTTAAAGAAAGTAATTTTTGTCAATTCTTGTGCTTATTATTACAAAACTTGTGATATCTGTTGCTATTTTGTAAAACTCCAGTTTTGGAGGTTCTGTGATTACACTTAAATTTAAGGAAGGTCAAATAACTTCTAATCTTAACTATTTCAGAGAATAGCATGAAAACTATTAACCAAAATATAGACATAATATTTGTAAATGTCACATTAGAGCTTTTTGCATTTTGGGGTGTCTTGGTTTGAAAGGTGTCTGCTAAGGAAAGCAGGAGCCTTCCTTGGAATGGAAGATATGACTCCTTTCCCTCCAAACTATTGTAACTTTGAAATTAAGAGGTTTTCAGGCAGAGATATCAGAAAAGGAATAACAGTTCTTTACTAGCATGTGTATGTATAACAAGGCAAACAAACTACAACAAACGAGAAGAGAAAACCCAATGAACAGTCTCGTGCTGCTCTTTAAGCACCTTCCCCCTTGGTGCAGTTCTGGTCACAGCCAGCAGGGGCGCTGCTGGCTCCTGGCCGGGCAGGGCGGGTGCAATGATTCCTCCACAGCAGCAGGGGCGCTGTGGTCCGAGCACGGCCGCCTTTCTCCACGCCAGCAATGACAGACGGGCTTGGCGGAAAGGATGGAAAAAGCACCTTCCTTTACAAACCCTCAGGAGCAGGCGGTCCCGGTGCCCCTCCGGATAGCGAAACGAGCTGTAGAAGGGACCTCGGAGGCAGCAAGCTGGAACATCAGGGCGGGCTCATCGGGGAGCAAGCGAGAGGCAGCAGAAACTCCGCAGCTGTAGCTGGAATTCTGGGCTGTCCAGGCAGGCCAGGGAGTGCAGGCTACACTGTAGCCAACAGTGGTACAGAAACCGTGGGGCTGGGCAGTGGCTGTGGATCCCAAACACAGCTGAGAGAAGCCCCCTTGGAGGGGAAAGGGGCTCCGCGGTTTCCCCTGAGGCACCCCAGCAGACGGTGAGGGGTCCTTTGTTTGGTGAGGCCCGGTGCTAATACGGTCCCGGTGCAACTCAGGCCGCTCTTACGAGCAGAGCTCTACTCAGGGCAGAAGGCAGCAGCAGATAGAACCCCGCAGTGGTGGTGAATTCTTCCCACAGCGACTGCTTCTTCCTTCCCCTCTGAATGCCGAGAGAGCAAGACAGAGCCAGGAGCTGTCCCAGCAGCTTTTCCCCAGCCCATTTCTCACCGTATCCCTGCCCCTCCATGACAAACCCCCCAGCTGAGAGGGCAGCCAGCCACACCCTTCCCGGGGAAACTTCTTTTGTCTCTCCTAAATTGTTATTGTCTCTTAGCCACAAAAAATGGGAGTAAATTCTCTAAGAGAAAGAAACAAAAGGAGAACTCCTAAACCTCAGCGTGGGGATATGAATAAGTGTCCAAAATCTTCATGTAAAATGTACTACACTGTGTTTGCAGACCACCTGTATCTTTGCACATACAAATTAGAAAAGATGCTAATCTCTTAGTGTCTGTTGTCATGCACAACATCAAATACTGAATTATGTGCACAGATCTCCTCCCTAAAAATGCTGTGTAAGAAAACCTACCTGGTTTTAAAGTGTATTTAAAAAACAAACAAACAAACAAACAAAAACCTCACAACTAGAGAGGACATTTTTCCTGACGTGAATAGACTGATTCTCTCAGCATATAAAACATTGGTGACTGCTCTTGGGAACCGGAACACTGGCATTCTACCTTATGTGATATGGAGTTTCTCTCACTCCTCCAAGTCCTAGCTGTGTGCAAAAAAGGCCCAAAAATACAAGAAGTAAAAGGCTTGCTGAACTCCATGTGGACACCTACTTGAGTTAAGCAAAAGGATACACATTGGTAAGATCAAGATTCCACTAACCTGATTGCCATTAAGAAAGTCTCTAGAATAACTTGAAATATAATCCATCAAGTAGAAGCATAATGATAACTGGAGTACTACCCTGGTCATTTGAATCTCAATTTAATTAGCAGATATGGTCATTCACTGACAGTACTTTATATCTGAAGTTGATTAGAAGAAAAGGAAAAAGAAAACTGCTCAAGAGCTTCATATTAGCTGAGTCCTCTCTTTCTAAGAGAGGAGATAACAATACATTTTAATTTCAGGTGCCAATAACCTCCAAAAATGTTTAGGTCCTTTAACTAATATGTTAAAAATGTAATCAGCATGAGACAGGTGCCTAAGAGCAAAAGGAGCTCAACCAAGTCCAGTGTCACAATGATAAGAATTCACATGGAAAGATTTCAGGAACAAGATTTGGCAACTCTGTTGAAAAATGAACAGCATCTTTCCACTCAAACACTCCTGTTTGTTTCACCTTTGGTGTATCTCAGCTGGTCAGTTCTGAAAGTGACATCCAAAGAACTCCTATTATCTTTTAGCTAATATCCAGTGCTTACTGATAAGCACTTGAAATTCTACCCCAATTTCAAGCTCACCTGCCCATGCTGACGATGAAATGTGGTCCCTTTGCAGACTAGAGGAATGGGATGATGGGGGCACCCAAGGGGCTTCAACAAATTTGCAGCTCTAAGCCCAAGCCACCTGGGCTAGTTGGCTCAGCAGAACTGCTCCAGAAGAACAGGAGTCTGCCCAGGCTCTCATCTATCAGGTTTAACAGTGGAATAACACCAAACCACCCCTGCCTTGATTGTGACCCCAAGGCCAGGCTCAAAGGCACTTCTGCACAGCAGTATAAAGCTAACTGCTAACACCAAAATTAAGTATATGGTATAGAACAAGATACTAAGGAAACCAGCACAGGCTGTGTAGGACCATCCTCATTTTTCAGGCAGGGTAAAAAGAGTCAAAAATTGTTGCTACAACCTGCTGAACCTCACACTGCAGAAGTCTGAGTCACAGATGAGTGGCAGGGAAGCATAAATCAGACATAGATTGCCTTGTTAGAGAGATGCAGAATGGCTGGGGCTGATCCATTCTGTCCACCCAAAAAATGATAAAGCATATAAGGATTTTTCTGTGCCTGAAAACTCACTGGATGAATAGCACCTTGACAGCTGAATCCCTCCAAAATTATTTTGAAGTCTCAGGGGTGGCCCTGGCACCCTCTGGGGATCCCTGTCCATCCTCCAACCACCCATGAATCAGCAGGTTCCCAAACACTTTTCCATCATAAAAGGAAACATAAGAGAGACCAGACTTTAATGTGAATGGGCATTGAAGGAACGAATATAACAGCAAAAAAATGTATGTCTACTCACCAGGACTTTTTTGTTTTTAATAAATAAGCAAGAGGGTACTTGGGAGTGACAGTAGAGTAAATTTTTGTGCCTAAAAGAGCTGCCAGTATTATGGAACCTGCCCTACTTCCTCCTCCAAATCCTCCCTACCTCAAGGCCTGATCTGTCCCAGTGGGAATAACCACAAGTGCTTTAAGTGTACAAGTGCAACACTACCTTTAACTAACAAGGTGGTTCTAGAGAACTGTATGTCCCTCAGCTTCAGACATAAGTTTGTATATTATTGTATAGAGAGGTCAACATTACCTCTAGTAATAATCTAATCTATTAGATTATTCTTAACTTCAAATAAGTTACTTTGCAAGCTCATTTGCCAGACTTCCTTATGAGGCAGCATTTGATAGAAATATGGAAAACGGCCTGAACTTTAAATGACAAACAGATGAGAAGGTCCAATGAAAATCACTTTTGAAGGCCATGTGTTTTCACAGGGAATATAAATGGGATTTTTAATTGACATTGACTTCAGCTCATGGCAACATTTTGGGTGATCTCAATTAGTGGGGCTACAAAAAACAGTAAAGAAAAGGAATTTAATTATGGCTAGCCCTGGAAAAAGGGATCTGGCATTCCCTGCATTTCTTAAATCAGGGAGTAATCTCTTTTAAAATGTAACTATCCAGTAAACATATTTTTGCAGCCACCGGGCATAGTAGGAGCTTCTTAATACCAAAGATGCTGAGTACTGTCCTATTATCTTTTAATCAGTTTGGGGTTTTGATCTCTAGTGCTTTGGACAGGTCTGAATGTAGAGGTAGCTCAGGGCTCTGAAGAAACAGGTTTAACTGGCATTTCCCATAAAGACTTGTTACTCAACTGTGTATTACTTGGCTTTTCTGAAATGTAACCTCCAATTGCACAAGTGGGGATATATCCTTTCAGAGGGGTAAGGTGAGGATAAATACACTGAAGGACAGAAGGTACTCATGCAGTGTGTTAGGCACTAAGAGTACCTAGGAAGTTATTTATTTCCCAGCTGGCATCTGCCCATGTAGGAGTAACCAAGGTTCACTGCTTCTTATTCAGAGCTTCACTCAGATCACCAAACTGTTTTAAGCTGGGAGTTTAAAGCACTTCCACCAACAAAAATTAAATATGATTTTCTGACTCAAGATGGATGAGCATGATTGTTTTGTTGCACTGTTACAAAATCCTTTGTGCAGAAACAGTTTCTAAATAAAAAATACCTTACGCAAGCAGCTCGCACACAAATGCACCATGAAAATAATCTTTTACCTGTGTCAGGAAAGGCTTTTGTATCAGATTTAACATATTTACCATATCTGCATAAAGAAGTACTTTTTCTTGGTTCTCAATGGACAAGAAAACTGTATCTTATCAGTCATTTTTAAATCACATTTTTCTAAGAAAACTGAAGTACCTGCACAGAGAGTCTGATATTCCATAGATTTACAGAAAAAAAAGTCAAGTCTGAGCTTCTCCCGTGAACCTGTAAATATTTATCATTTCTAGTTGGGCCTTGATACCCAACAGAATCTATGACAGACTAAAACTAGTTTAGCTGGCTAAAAACCTAACAAAACAACAACAAAAAAATCACCCAAAAAATAACAAAAAGAAACATTGGTCTCTTTTCAGGGAAGGAAAGCTCTTACAGTCAGATTGAACATGAATGGAGTAATTTTTCCTCATCATTGTTCAACTGTCCCCTTCCCAAGAGAGGCATCATTTAGTGCTTCATCTTGGGGATGAGGATTAAAAACCATTGAGGAACCTCTACTCTGAACAGGAGCAAGGCTTTCACCCCTTTTTTCCTTGGCCAAAGCAGCTTCCTGCTGATGCCACAGAAAGAGCCAGCCTACTACATAATCCTAGACCCACACTCCCCCTTCCCAAGTAACTAACAGAACAAGTTTATCTTTGATGCTGTAATTTTGGTGGTGGTGTCCTCAACCTTGTTCCTTCTATGGCTGTACCCTTACACCTGAGGTTCTTCCCCAGACTCACATAAGAAGGCTTTTGCTCATTTTCAGCCATCAGATGGTTGCCACCTACCTTTTGGGGAATCAGGTGGCACAAGTGCAAATGTAAAAGGCACAGAGATCCAATGCTATCTTCATTTCCAGAGAGGCTGAAGACTTAGGGAAGGGAGAAAATATCAGTTTTTCAAGTCACATGCAGATTGTCCTCCTTTTCAACCCTTAAGTCATTCCCTGCATCATAGCCATGGCAGGGTTCAAAAGAATCTGGAGTATATTCACTGTTGTGCAAATCCAGCACTTATTTATGACCCAAAAATAATTGTTCCTTCCTGCTAATTCTTCCACAGAGATAGCAGTCAAAAAGCTTTCGAGAACCTTAAAAAAAAACTCCAAAAAAGGCCCTGAAACAACATTCTTTCTTCTCTCACAAACAGAGTGGAGTATTTACCACCTATAGAAAGTGTACAAAGAACTGATGAGAAATCCAGAAGCAATGGAAGTGCCCTCATTAAATACAGTGTCTCTTGGGAATATAGGAGTTAGACTTGCTATTCATGCAGCTAATGCTTCATCACAGCAGTTCCTTTTCTTTTTCTGAGTTTGAAAGCTAGGAGATAGAATATCAGAACACCATGCTTTGGTGTTTTGAACTTATTTTTCTCATTAGGTTGTACGCTCCAGGATACGGTTAGATCCCCTAGAGATTTATTGTCTTTTGTACAACAATCAAAGGCCTTGAAAGGTGTATAAGTATTAGTTTTGAAAACACACATGGCTTAGAACAAAGAGAAACAGACTGATCAAACAACAGGGGCAATGTACAGGAGTTAATAATACAAAATAATTCTGAGCAGCAGCCAGTTTTCACAACACGAACATCTCAATGTGGATGCCATATTGTCAATCAGATTCAGTCATTTTCAGATGTAATGGGAAGTGGAATACAATATCTACATCTGAGGTACGAACGCAACTGTAAAGAATCAATACCATCTGGCTGCAAAGCATTTGGTCATTTAGTTAGCAAAACCAGGACGTTCACACAATAAAGAACAGTCCAGACAATAAGGGAAACTCAGATTTTTCAACATATCATTTGTAGCGCAATTTTTAAAAGAGGAGACAAAGTTTCAGCAATGCTTTACCAATAAATCTGATTGTAGGCAATAACCCCAATGAGGGCCAGGGTTGAGGTGAAATCTGTGTTCCTTCAGGAAAGGTTTATGCCTCATATGTGTTACATTACAGTCCAAATTCAGAGCTGTGTATGCGGGTCCAGTGCCACATCTGGGTTTGGTTCTGCATTTTCTCATTATGCTGGTCACAAGACATCAGAAGTAATCACACCACACAACACTATGAATGCTAATAAAATAAACCAGTGATTGATGAAGAACTTTATCCTGAAGCATCAGTTGTCTTTACTTCTGTTTCATGGGTACAGCAGCATTAATTGTTTCCATACTGACTTAACTCTGTTTTGCCAAAAATTAGCACCACTGCTATTTACTGAAACTATATTTCTATGCCAATGCTTTCTTTTTCCTTCTTTTTCTTCTTCCTCCTGAAGTTCTGGTCACATTATTTACCTTCACTTGTGTGTTGGTTTGACACAGCCTCATTTTTGGTAGCAGGGGGCCACAGGAGTAGATGCTGTGAGAAGCTGCTAGAAGCTTCCACCATGTCCGACAGAGCCAATGGCTCTGATGGCTCTGAAGATAGACGTGCTGCTAGCCCAATTAGAGAGGTTGGTAAGGCCTCTGTGGTGACGTATTTATGAAGAAAATCAAAACAGCACACACACAGTTTTTTTCCAGGAGTGGCAAAATGTTGCCGCCGGAGGCCATCCCTAGTGTAGCGCATGACAATGCGTGGCCACCACCATCTCAGTGCAGCCTGCAGCGAGCCTTGCCTGCCTGGCCGCCCCTAGGCAGCTGTGCTGTGGGCAGAAAGGGCAGGGGCAGTGTCAGGGGCCTCCCCTTCCTGACATCCCACCTGAAGTGAGGCGGTAAACAGTGCCAGCACCACGGCAGCTGCCACTGCCCAGGCAAGGGCAGCGGGGCCGCCTGGCCAGCAGGGCAAGCATGACAAGTGATTCCCTGACGAGGAACCTAGATGAGATCAGCTTCTTGGCACTGCAGGATCTTGCAAGAATCTTTGAATTAGTGCAACCTGTTGGCAATGGTACCTACAAGCAGCAGTTTTTCTTCTAGTCAGAGGAGGAAGTGAGGACATGTAAGGGAAAACAACATGGCAACACCAAGCTCAGTGGAAAAAAAAATAGGGGGAGGAGGTGCTTCAAGCAACAGAGCCAAGATTCCTCTGCAAGCCCTGGTAAGGACTATGATGAAACCAACTGGCTCCCTGTAACGCATGAAGTCCACAGGGGATGCAGAAATCATTTCACAGCCTGTGGGAAAAGTGCTCAAGCTGGAGCGGGTGGATATTAGAGAAAGCTCTGTTCTAGTGGGAGACCATAATAGAGAGAGAGTCCCTGATTCCAGAGATAGAGAGGGCCCTTGCTTCCAAATTAGAGCAGCCTATCTTTAGAGGACTGCACCCCATGGATGAGTGACCCACACCACAACAGTTTTGGAAAGACTGTCCGTGGGAGGGACCCCATGGCATAGCAGAGAAAAGACTCCTATCCCTCAGCAAAGAAAAAGATCTCAAGTGATAAATTGACCAAGACCTCCCACACCCTGTCTCCCTGCGTTGTTGGTGAGAAAGAGGCAGGGGCTGGGGGGAAAAAAAGGTGTTTTAAAGGCTTATTTTACTTCTCATTATCCTCCTCTGACTCTGTTAATAATAAATTTATTTTATAACTTTGAATTTAACCAGTTTTGCCCTTAGAGTGTTTTTCTCCCAGCCCTTATCTCAACTCATGAGCCCTTCGATAATTTTCTTTCCCTCTCCTTTGCCCAACTGTAGCAGGAGAGGGTAAGTGAAAGACTTTCGTGGATACCTGGCATTTGGCCAGTATCAAACCACTTGAAAAGCTGGATAAAAGAAACTTCATGTCATACTGCCTTGCCCAACCCTTCCCACTGGCAAATTAGGCAGCACTCTTGGTGCTTTGAGAGCTAACAAGCTCTTGAAAACCTGGGAGCGGGTTTGGCTTTCTAGTGAAGTGTAAATCTCAGGGATGAAGGAATTGTGTCATCAAGTAGGAGAATATTCTATAGTGGGAAAGGAGCAGCCAGCACTCCATTTGTCCTGTTTGGAATTTAATGCTGCCCTAAGATCTGACATGCAATTGACACCCAAGAATATACCTGGACCTTGGCTCTCAGAAAAGTCTTTAGGAACAAAGGGCAAAAATAACCACAATGGGCAAAATGCCAGCTGGCTGAATTTAGGAAGGAATGTCTGAGTAACACAGGACATGCTAATACCAAGCCAAGTACTGACTTACAGTGAACTAGTTTAGCTCTAGGACAACTTGCTCAGAAGGCAAATTACATAAGCTGAGATCTGACCAGTATAATTTTTCTAGGCATTGTTGTTGTTGTTGTAGAGAAAATAATGTAAAAGTTCATTCGTTATGTCACATTCTACTCACACAAGGTGCTAAAGAGACCTTGGATTCCCAGAAAAATACCAAATTTAGTATTTATTTATATAATAAATACGTTTGTGATCCAACAGCATCAAGAAAGATTTCACAGACAACTTAAAGAGTGGAATTCTGCAAAGGGCTGTCCTGTTCCACAGTCAGTACCCTCTGTGAGGAACCTCACAATGTAGTAAGAAAGAAGACCTCAGACATGCACCTCTGAGATAAAGGGTGAACTCTTCTTCTGACCTTATCATGGCTCGTATTTTTTATTTTGTTTGTTTACAATTACAAGAAAAGGGATTAATGGCCTTGTCTAGTCTCATGGTTGCTACTATTTTGCCTGCACTTGTTACTTTCTGAGCATCACAAAATATTGAAGATTAGTCCTTGTAAGCAAAGCTTACACATCTTCATACTTCCTGCTGTAAACCAGTACACACTCCAGGATGTTTTCAGCATCTCAACTCTTTTTTTAACTTTTTCTTTAACTTTCACATCTTACATTGTCACATAGACAGACCAAGAGCAAGCAGCAGTCAGACCACCAGTGTTCACGAAAATCCTGGGGGGAAAATGGAGTCAACCCGGATGCCTACCCCCAACTCAAAAAGCCTGAATACAAGTTAAACACAGTCCCTTCTACTTCATTTTCATCATACACATGCTGAGCTGTGCCAGGTTTCCCACTGCTGTGGAGCCAATGGACAGGCAAATCCTGGGCTGTATCCCACCCCATTGACTCCAAGAGGCCTCCAGATAATCTGTCCCCTGAAACACATCTGGCTACAATTTCTATTTTTAGTTACGCCTGACAAATCTTGAACTGCTGATATCAGAATTTAAAGAAATAAATGAAAAACACTATTTTTCCTTTTAAAACACTCTTCTCCTGGGTCTCCTAGAGATAATAATTACTGCTCTGCTCAGCTAGTGCTGTCATTATATGGCTCAATAAAATGGATCATTTTAAATTCTCAGGAGCATGGGAAGTGCCACTGCTTCCTTGTGTGAAAGTAGGAATGTGTCAGTTTTGTTTAGCAAATATAATATTTAATGTCTTTGCTCTTGGCATTTGGGACTAGTATTGCACCAACAGCAAGGAGACAAAGTAGACCCTACACATTCAGACTTTTTAAAAAGAAATTAAGCGTGTAAAAAAAAAAAACCCTAGGTAAAAAGCAAACCTAAAGTTAAAGATTTCCCCAGGAACATGCAAAATACAAAAGTCATAGCCAAAACTACATTAAAGATTCTGATTCTATGCTATGCTGTCAGAAATTGTACCTCACCACTGAATTAGTGGTTCACATAATTTCCACTGCTGTTGCCAGAAGATATGGCTGATTCTGACTTTTTTTTTAACTTAAGTTGTCAGGGTAATAGCCCATAACCCACAGGAAAGTGAGGGCAGTAAAACAGCCTCAACACCCCCTACTTCCAGTAGCACTCATCATTTGTTCCCCAACTTGAGTGGCTATACAGTACTACATGTAAAAAAGCCTCCCTAATGGCCCAGACTTGAAAAGTATCAATGACTTCCCAAGCCTATTGACTAGCAATGGGATTGAAAAAGCTATAGCTCTGCAGGGAGGACTCTGCCAGGATCACAATCTTTGCCTAATGCACAGTAACACTTGAAATTCTATCCTGATTTTCTTTTTTTCTTTTTTTTCAATCTCAAGCCTTAAGAACTCTAGTCCTCACAGGGAATATACCATCCCTAAATCAAATGACCCAGCAGACAACTCACTTGTCCAAGTGTGTCAAAAGACATCACAGTGGTTCCTNCAGCAGTTTTTCTTCTAGTCAGAGGAGGAAGTGAGGACATGTAAGGGAAAACAACATGGCAACACCAAGCTCAGTGGAAAAAAAAATAGGGGGAGGAGGTGCTTCAAGCAACAGAGCCAAGATTCCTCTGCAAGCCCTGGTAAGGACTATGATGAAACCAACTGGCTCCCTGTAACGCATGAAGTCCACAGGGGATGCAGAAATCATTTCACAGCCTGTGGGAAAAGTGCTCAAGCTGGAGCGGGTGGATATTAGAGAAAGCTCTGTTCTAGTGGGAGACCATAATAGAGAGAGAGTCCCTGATTCCAGAGATAGAGAGGGCCCTTGCTTCCAAATTAGAGCAGCCTATCTTTAGAGGACTGCACCCCATGGATGAGTGACCCACACCACAACAGTTTTGGAAAGACTGTCCGTGGGAGGGACCCCATGGCATAGCAGAGAAAAGACTCCTATCCCTCAGCAAAGAAAAAGATCTCAAGTGATAAATTGACCAAGACCTCCCACACCCTGTCTCCCTGCGTTGTTGGTGAGAAAGAGGCAGGGGCTGGGGGGAAAAAAAGGTGTTTTAAAGGCTTATTTTACTTCTCATTATCCTCCTCTGACTCTGTTAATAATAAATTTATTTTATAACTTTGAATTTAACCAGTTTTGCCCTTAGAGTGTTTTTCTCCCAGCCCTTATCTCAACTCATGAGCCCTTCGATAATTTTCTTTCCCTCTCCTTTGCCCAACTGTAGCAGGAGAGGGTAAGTGAAAGACTTTTGTGGATACCTGGCATTTGGCCAGTATCAAACCACTTGAAAAGCTGGATAAAAGAAACTTCATGTCATACTGCCTTGCCCAACCCTTCCCACTGGCAAATTAGGCAGCACTCTTGGTGCTTTGAGAGCTAACAAGCTCTTGAAAACCTGGGAGCGGGTTTGGCTTTCTAGTGAAGTGTAAATCTCAGGGATGAAGGAATTGTGTCATCAAGTAGGAGAATATTCTATAGTGGGAAAGGAGCAGCCAGCACTCCATTTGTCCTGTTTGGAATTTAATGCTGCCCTAAGATCTGACATGCAATTGACACCCAAGAATATACCTGGACCTTGGCTCTCAGAAAAGTCTTTAGGGACAAAGGGCAAAAATAACCACAATGGGCAAAATGCCAGCTGGCTGAATTTAGGAAGGAATGTCTGAGTAACACAGGACATGCTAATACCAAGCCAAGTACTGACTTACAGTGAACTAGTTTAGCTCTAGGACAACTTGCTCAGAAGGCAAATTACATAAGCTGAGATCTGACCAGTATAATTTTTCTAGGCATTGTTGTTGTTGTTGTAGAGAAAATAATGTAAAAGTTCATTCGTTATGTCACATTCTACTCACACAAGGTGCTAAAGAGACCTTGGATTCCCAGAAAAATACCAAATTTAGTATTTATTTATATAATAAATACGTTTGTGATCCAACAGCATCAAGAAAGATTTCACAGACAACTTAAAGAGTGGAATTCTGCAAAGGGCTGTCCTGTTCCACAGTCAGTACCCTCTGTGAGGAACCTCACAATGTAGTAAGAAAGAAGACCTCAGACATGCACCTCTGAGATAAAGGGTGAACTCTTCTTCTGACCTTATCATGGCTCGTATTTTTTATTTTGTTTGTTTACAATTACAAGAAAAGGGATTAATGGCCTTGTCTAGTCTCATGGTTGCTACTATTTTGCCTGCACTTGTTACTTTCTGAGCATCACAAAATATTGAAGATTAGTCCTTGTAAGCAAAGCTTACACATCTTCATACTTCCTGCTGTAAACCAGTACACACTCCAGGATGTTTTCAGCATCTCAACTCTTTTTTTAACTTTTTCTTTAACTTTCACATCTTACATTGTCACATAGACAGACCAAGAGCAAGCAGCAGTCAGACCACCAGTGTTCACGAAAATCCTGGGGGGAAAATGGAGTCAACCCGGATGCCTACCCCCAACTCAAAAAGCCTGAATACAAGTTAAACACAGTCCCTTCTACTTCATTTTCATCATACACATGCTGAGCTGTGCCAGGTTTCCCACTGCTGTGGAGCCAATGGACAGGCAAATCCTGGGCTGTATCCCACCCCATTGACTCCAAGAGGCCTCCAGATAATCTGTCCCCTGAAACACATCTGGCTACAATTTCTATTTTTAGTTACGCCTGACAAATCTTGAACTGCTGATATCAGAATTTAAAGAAATAAATGAAAAACACTATTTTTCCTTTTAAAACACTCTTCTCCTGGGTCTCCTAGAGATAATAATTACTGCTCTGCTCAGCTAGTGCTGTCATTATATGGCTCAATAAAATGGATCATTTTAAATTCTCAGGAGCATGGGAAGTGCCACTGCTTCCTTGTGTGAAAGTAGGAATGTGTCAGTTTTGTTTAGCAAATATAATATTTAATGTCTTTGCTCTTGGCATTTGGGACTAGTATTGCACCAACAGCAAGGAGACAAAGTAGACCCTACACATTCAGACTTTTTAAAAAGAAATTAAGCGTGTAAAAAAAAAAAACCCTAGGTAAAAAGCAAACCTAAAGTTAAAGATTTCCCCAGGAACATGCAAAATACAAAAGTCATAGCCAAAACTACATTAAAGATTCTGATTCTATGCTATGCTGTCAGAAATTGTACCTCACCACTGAATTAGTGGTTCACATAATTTCCACTGCTGTTGCCAGAAGATATGGCTGATTCTGACTTTTTTTTTAACTTAAGTTGTCAGGGTAATAGCCCATAACCCACAGGAAAGTGAGGGCAGTAAAACAGCCTCAACACCCCCTACTTCCAGTAGCACTCATCATTTGTTCCCCAACTTGAGTGGCTATACAGTACTACATGTAAAAAAGCCTCCCTAATGGCCCAGACTTGAAAAGTATCAATGACTTCCCAAGCCTATTGACTAGCAATGGGATTGAAAAAGCTATAGCTCTGCAGGGAGGACTCTGCCAGGATCACAATCTTTGCCTAATGCACAGTAACACTTGAAATTCTATCCTGATTTTCTTTTTTTCTTTTTTTTCAATCTCAAGCCTTAAGAACTCTAGTCCTCACAGGGAATATACCATCCCTAAATCAAATGACCCAGCAGACAACTCACTTGTCCAAGTGTGTCAAAAGACATCACAGTGGTTCCTTTGCTCAGAGCTGGAGGCCCACTTGGCATCATATGTTACTCACTATCATGGTACTTTCACCTAGGAGTACGTACAGAACATGTCTAAGAGTACAGATGTTAGAGGCTAAACTGGCTCCCTATGCTCTAAAAAGCTCTTGGTACACAGAACCTTTTCTCCTGAATAGATATATTGGTTCGGTTGCTATTTTAAACTACATAATTTGTAGCTCATGTCCTAGCAGAAAGAATCTGAGTAGGAAAAAAAGGAAAATGGAGAAAAAAACCCAATTTGAAACAATGAAATGTGGGAGCAGCCTCTATCTTTCCCCCTGTGAATATTCCAAGTTTCTGTTCAGAGGAGGAATGTTTCCATCCTTCTGAAAAAGCCTTGGGCTCATAACTCGTTGGATTCCCTGGATCTTCATTAATCTTCAGTAAGCATATGCAGAAACCTTGCTCCCCTACACTATTCCTTCTCATGCTCTCCTTTAAGTTCCCACTGACAGCCCAGTATAACTCCACTCCTCAGGACACAGCTGACACTCAGGCCAAGCATTTAGTTTGCCCAGAAGAGATTCAACAGAGACTCATAAGGATTATATGCCTTATCACCACAGTCCCACTCTTCTGGGGCTACAGAAAGAGTCCTTCTTAGGAAAAAAGGGACTAAAAGTTTTGAAAGAAGAGAAAATCACCTCACTTCCTTGAGGACTCCTCTTCATCTGCCCAGACTTCAGACATACAATTCAGCCTCTCAACAAAATGAAACGTGGAGGGGAAAAAAAAACACTAAAAAATCATAGGAGATCTATGGATACCAGATATTTTACAGATCTTTCCCACTATGCACCCTATTTATTCAAAACCGGTGTGCAACACCTGAATGTAATTCATCAGCCTGAGGATGACATAAGCAGCACATTTTCATGCCTGATCCAGCTGGGCTGGCTCCCTGACAGCAGGAGCATTTCATCTTTCTGCCTAGCCCTACTACAAAGACAAAGGAGGTCTTTGCCATAAAGGGGTTCCCAGCCATAGCAGAAGGGGAGCTGGGGTGTGAAGAAGAGGGGCAAAACAATAAAAGCAGATCTGTTGCACTCATGCTTGATATGAACCCACACACACACAAAAAATAAATCCATCAAGAAGATGAAGCACTTTATAGATAGAGAATCTTGGTGCTAACATTGCACAGCCTGAACTGCTACCTGACTGAAAGGGAGCCTGGCAATAGAGCTCGGAGGCACTGAATTTGGACTGCCAGTGAATGCACGGATCTGGCAAGCCAGCTTGGGCTCTGTGTCATGAAGCTGCATTTTCAAGATTAGTGGGACCAAAAATAGGCTTGGAATGGCACTACACTTCATGGAAGAGTCTTACCCAACTAACTACAGAGCAAAAAGGTCATACAAGCAGGCAATAGATTTTGAGTCCTAAAATGGGGAAGAGTGGGAAAAAGGGTTCTGATACTTTTTGCTTATTCTTTTTGTTGTCAGGAAGAGAAAAGTTTTTCACTCTGATGCTTGTTTTGCAGCACTGAAAGTAAAGGGTATCCCATTTACAATGCCTGGGGATTTACCACAAAACCTGAGGCTTTGTTTTGGTAGTTTGTAAACTTCTGTCTTATTTTCAAAGTTGATTTATCACATGGCAAATAATAATTAGTGATATGTCTCAATAATTTAATCATTGCTCACAGATATTTTTTATTTATTTAAACAAAATAAAAATAAAAAATTGCTGTTGTCCCATCTTGCTTATTTTAGGCTGAGAATCCAAGTCCCAGAGGTAATCTAGTGAGCTCCTAGGAGCCTGCTGGGGTACAAATGAGTGACCTGAGATATTAGAAATGGTAAATACCCCAATGTTTAGAAATGAACAGATGTTCCTGAAAAGCCAAGTCCCCCACTGATTTTGCAGGGAAAAAAGACAGTAGATGAAAGGTTGCATTAGCACTGACTTTCTAAATCTTCATGTGTCAGGGTCTCTGGAGTTCACTGAAGTTAATGAGAGCACTGGGTGCACATTCCTCTGCAGCTGTGGGAGGCTGTGGCCCACTCACTAGACTTTCCTGTGTTCATTTGTTTATAGAGTAGAGCTTAGGTTAGTTGAGGAGAGAGTTCCTCACTTCCTCCTCCTCCTCCTGCCCCTCTCCCTAACCAGATCTGACAATGTTACAATATTATTATCCTGTCAGCACTGCAGGGAGAAATACAAGTAAAATTCAGGGTGAAAGGATAGTCAAAAACAGATCCAATGCAGTACCTTTCAGATTCAATAAAGCCCATCTCAGGAAAACAGAAACCTTTACAGCTGGACTGTGGTTTCATTTAAAATGTTCATGGGCAAATGATTACCAACAACTTTTTGAGGTCCTGCTGTACACTATGGGTCATTCCTACTGAAAGCCATAGGAAGTACCTGCAGCCAAAAGATGGGGTGTAACCTTTGGGGCTGGCAGGGTAAATCACATCCCAGATTGAAAGGACCAGGCTGGGTAGGTTTCACTGTACCGGTGTCCTTCATTTTTTCAGTGCCACTGGGAAAGACATACCCAGACTGCAGTTGCACTGTACAAACCACTGGCTTATAGATTTTCCCTGACAAGTCTCCCAAAAAAGCCAAGCCATCTGAGCTTTCATGCAGACAGGGAAGCCAAGGAAGGATGCACAAAAGGGAATGAATCAAGCAAAAGAATCAGAGGAAGGAGACTGCTTAAATGAAACACCATTAAACATTTACAATACGTAGAAGATTCCTTTCCACTGAAAGGCTTTTGCCTCAGTTTACCATACCAGAGAAGTCAGAGATATTGCATTTTCAGAGCAAAATTGAGAAGCAGGACACCTCTCCCTTTCTCGCAGCCTACCAAAGAGCTATTGCTGCAAAACAAGCCACCACTATCTCTACTCTCTAAATGCTACAGCCAAAAGCATGACATAGACATCATTAATCTCCTCCACTGCTACAAAGGCAGTCTACATCTTTTCCTTCAAAGGGTAAAGTGAAAGACACAAAATCATTGCAGGAAAGGCTATTATGTATCTCTAGATAATTTTCTTTGGGTTTTTTTCTCCTCCATCCAAGGACAGGTAAATAGGAAATTGAGCCTAAGTAAAGATTTGATGCCTAAGACCCTGCTTCCTGAAAATAAAAAACTCAGAAATATCCATTCTGCTTTACCCTTTGTCTTTTCACCCTGAAAATTCCCCAGGGTCTGCTTCTGGCCTACTGAAGAGAAGTTTCTTCTGTCAGTCCATGAGGGACCAGGATCTGCCCTCAAGTCTCTGGAAAGTATGAGAAGAGCTTTCAAAAATACGATGTGACATATTGGTGAAAAGTACAGGTTTGTCATGTGGTAAACAGCAGTCTTTGAAGATTTCCAGCCAAAGATGCAGGATTTGGAGGACAGCTATCCTGCTTATGGGGTCCCTGTGAGAGCAGCGTTGCGTTCTTGCTCAGCAAAGGTTTCTCCTGGCATGTAAATGGATTTCTACTGGGGCTGGTGAGGCAGTAATTGAATTCTGAGTTCATGTTCATTCAGCTCTCTGGGACTGAACTATGGAAATAGTCTCAAGCCTGAAGGTGGTTCACATAGCACTGCAGTCCTTTCATGTGTCAGCCCTGCTAAGCCGCTGATTACGGATCCTGACAGACCCATTAATCCTCAGCGAGTCTCACACAGGAAATCATCCTGTTTCCTCTCTCTAGAATAAAGCATTCCCGTTCTAAGGGAAAGAGCATTGCTGTGCACCTCTGCAGCCAAATATGATGTAATCAGCAGAAGAGCTGTATGGACTGACTGACAGAGTGTGGTTGGAAACAATAAAGGGATCCAGGACAACCAGCTGGGCTACTGGTTAGCAGGAGTGAGATGATAGGATCAGCTGACTTCCTGAAAAGGAGAAATTTGGTTGGACAGTGTGAAAAAGCCAAACCCAAGAGGTCTTTGAAGCAGTTCCTACTTGGGCTAAGAACCACACTGACATCAGTGTTCTACCCATGACAACTGGGACCAAGTTTAAGAAGCCTAAAATTGGCAAGACCTAAACCAAAAATGCAGTATCTACACTGGTGATAAAATAATTGGAAAACATAAATCAGGTACATGCAGAAGGCTCAACTGTTTCTCATGGTAGAAAACTGCATTATAGCTGCTTTGAAAATAAACCCCCAAAATTACCAGAAAATTCTCTATAGCTCTTAAAAAGCAAGAGGACTGATTCCGGGATAAGAGCTAGCACTTGGAGATTCTCTGCTGAAAGAAAATTTCTGCCAGATGCAGCATTTCTTCTCTCTTTTGCCTCAAGAAACAGGCAGTGCAGATATACCTCATCCTTTCTTTGGGACACAGGCAAGTTGTTGCACTTTACAGTAGTGCCAAGCTGCAATTTGATCACGTGTCTTCTGCAATAACCTTTAGCTGATCTTCTTTCCAATATTGTCCTACAATCCATGAAGCAAGACTTTCGGTAAGTGTCAGTTTGGGGGTCCCAGGCGCACACAAACAAGAGGGAGAAACCACGTGGCCGGGAGCCGTGGTGGCCAAAGCAAAAGTGAAAACTTATTCCAAATGGCCCCCTTTATAGGGGTAGTGTTCAAAATCCACGCCTTATTCTCTCATTGGCTGGGTTATAGTCTGGACAATCTCCTACAAGAGTGACGTGAGTTGTGTCTGATTGGCAGAAGTGTTTGACAGACAGACAGGAGCTGAACCCCAGCTTTTGCTCCGTAACAGGTAAGGAGGCAGACGGAGGCACAGCTACCAGCCATGCTCACTGTATTTTTGTGAGCAGCTGTCACAATCCAATGATCTTGCACAAAGTAAAGTTTATGTTAGCAACAGAAGAGGAAGAAAAGTAATTTTATCCCATAGAAACCAGCAAAAATTAATAGAAGTTAATTTATTCCCAGACAAAAAAGTGTATCGACTTTGCCAGGTGTCTAACAACCCTGTTGGAAAAGAACTGGTCTCTGGAACACACCCTACACAGACTTCCCTGTTGCAATCAACACAATTATTTGTCTGGTGTTAATATAGTGACATGCTGCTTCGCTGAAATGTCCCTGGCTGCCTTTCAAGCTCTTGAAAAGACAGCAAAGATTTTGTTTTGATTTAAAACTATTTTTCAGCACCTCCATGTTGGAGTGCCCTTATAAAAGTGCCCACAAAGTCTTTTGACAAGGCTGAGTAACACAGGCACTTACAGGAAAGAACTAATATTAGATGCTGACACTCAAGTACGGACTTCTAGCCTTTTAAAAAGTTACTTCTTTTTAGAAGTAATTTTCCTGATGCTTCCAACTTACTATTTTTTGTTTTATAAAAAGGCTGTCTTAACCTCAAATTTGAATTAATAAGGAATCTAATGCTATGGTAAAGCAATACAAATATCACTACGCAGTATGGAACTAAAGAATGTCAATAAATTTTTGATAGTATGTGTTCATAAAGCAGTTCAGCTTGCAAGATTCCCTTAAACCAGTACAATATCACCTTTTTTTTGACAAAAAACCCTAACAAACTGTTCTCCAGGGTCCGTCCTTTCAAGATTAAACAAATCACTTCCTCCCATTTCCCTTCTATTTTAGAATTTCTGTTGAAATCAGGTATTGAAAAATTGCAGTTACACGCTAAAGATATGAAATTGATGTGCCATACGGCTGACCAAAATGTAATGAGGAACAGTCCATCACTCTGAAAATTTACTTCTTTTGTTTTACCAGCAAATTTCAGACAGCTTCATAGGATGATCCTGGTCCTGCCAAATTCCACAAGGTTTCCACAAAATGCTATAATTGAGCTTCCAGCAAACTGTTCATATTAAATAACTCGAAGTTGACCTGGTAACACAGAAAATATGGCAGGTGGTTGAAGTAAGCCATATCTTTTGATGCAACAATAAATCAAATCCACTGCAAAACAGTGTTGGTAAAGGGATAGACCTTACACAGCAAAGGACACAGTAGAGCTATCAATGCTAAATGGGTTGGGGAGGGCAGGAGTTGATAAAAATGGAAGTTGAAAAACTTGTGAGAAGGAACCCCATGGTGGCAGTTCAAAAGTCTAATCATCTTCCTGTACTTAAACAAGGAAATAACTGCGGGTAACTGTTGGCTTTGCTAATGGCATTCATGGAGGGTTTTCTGAGATTTGCTTTGCAGATGAGGAAAATAAGTCTGAGGAACTAAGTAAAGGGCTCAAAGCCATAGGCAGACTTCACTGCCAGGGCCAAGTTTATCAAAAGTCCCCTGCAGACAGCTGACTTCCAGTCACACCATGAGGCCTCTGTAGTCTGTTAGATCTACAATGATTTCACCTGCTGTAATAAAGCAAGGAGGGTTAGATCTGTCTATTTTTTCAAAGTATATGTTTGTTTTGAAGCATTCGAATGCTTGCAGTAAGAAAGGCTATGAAACCATGACAGGGAAATGTTTTTCATGCAGTCTAATATAATTTTTCCCCTTTGAAATCAGATATCTGAAAATATGCATGTGTGTGATCTTTCAGCATTCAAACCCCTGCAAAATGGGACAGAATCAGGGTTTTGGTAGAAGAGTCATATTTCACCTTGCAGCTTAACAATAGCTCAGAACAGCTGGTACCCCACAGGGAGCTCAAAATCTGGTTATAAGCATAACACCACAGACAACGGGGTCAAGAGATGTCACCTTACCTATCTTCTGGCTTCCCTCCAGGACCTAGCCCTTTTCTTCACCACTCCTCCACCAAAACTCTTCTCCAGTCTCCTGATACAGGAAGCAAATCAAACACCAGCTTCCTTTCCAAAATAGCTGCAATGCAGCCCTTGAAGATCTGTACTGAATAGTTCACAGCTCAGCTGTAACAAAGGAAAGAGAACTTATGGGCTCCAAATGCTTAGGTAAAATGTAGGCCAAATGCATAGACTTCTGTTTACATAGACTCTGAAATCTATTCAGTTTCTCCAGTTAGCTGAATAGCTTTTTTATGAAGAGGGGATAAAACTCTTTATCAAAATACTGAGAGCCAATGCAGTTCAATATATTTCAATGATAGATTTCTGTTCCATAAAGAATGGGTTTGTCTGGATTTATAAGTTATCATTTTAACATTTCCTGTTAATACTATCTGATTTTCTTGAGTTCTCCAGATGCGATGAAGCCTTCTAAATGTAATATACCATCTTTTTCCAAGTGGAGCACAAAGACATTAACATCATCAGTCACAGGATATTAATAATAAGGTTTTGTGGTGATACAATAAAATGACACAAGTTCTTATGGAGGATTCCAGTGGACACCCTACGAAATCAAGGCTGAAGTTTTCAACACACTGTGTGCCATCATATACAAGCGATGCACTCAAGTATCCAGTTATCTTTACTGAATCATGAAAAATAACCTGTCAAAAGAAAGATTACCCAGATAGGCACATTCATTTCCACCATGCAGAGCACAATCCAGCACATTTTCTATTTAATGCAAATATAAGTATTGCATTGCCTTGACTCTACCATAATTGTTGGCCTAACCTAGACCAAGTAGACTGTGTAGCTCTTTCCCTGTATTGCAATCATCTAAACCCAAATCTGGATACATCTGCTTAACCAGCACATCCAATAAATCCAAAGTCTCAGTGGCTGCCCTAGCTCTCCTCAACTCCTTGTTTTCTGCTCATAAAACTCATTTTCTTTACTGCAGGAGCAGTTTATTTGGTCATTCCTTAGCACAAGAATATCACACCAAGTCAGAGCAAATAACCAACTCCCACCACCTCCAGCAGTGACCAACAGAGAAATCCTGCTGGAGGATATGAATATGAGACCAGCATGTAACTGCTTCCCTATCTCACTCTCCCAGCTTCAAGAATTTTGGCTTACAGAGGACCCAGGTCTTTCCTGCTTCCCACAGTTTACCAGAGTGGTAGTGATTAATGAAGCCAGCTGTGTAATCTTCTCCCCTGCACTGCAACTGAAAATGACAGATGAACTTGAGCAGACTTTCAATGCCACCCAGTATAGCTGATAGCAGCACAGCCACATCAGTCATGCCCCATGAAGACTCTCTCCTCACTCCTCCTGTTGCCTCTCAGCCACATCAAGGAATGTCTCTTGGATAGGCTGAGTTTAGGGAGACTTGTGTTCAAACCTCTCTTCTGTAGCTGATTTCCTGTGCAAACGTCAGCGAGGCAATTTGGGATCCTTTTCTTGGCAACATAAGGATAGAGGCTCCTACATAGGTTGAATGAGAGCAGTTTGGTTCCAACTGGAATATCTCTAGAAGAGCATGTTTCTCTCCACTGAATTACAGCTGGAATCCCCTTTGAGTCCTCAGACTGCAAAACAGCATAAGGCACTGTGCTGACTCCCCAAAGCTGCTGAGGAGGAAAGATATCAAAGCCTTCTAAAATTCAATAATGGTGGTGCAGGGGTGTGTAAAGCCTTTGTTGCCCTTCCAAAGGCAGACATGTAGAAGGCAAAGTGAGGCAGTGGGTGGCATCCTTGTCCTCTGAAAAAGCCAGTTCTTTTTCTGGCCACATGGTGAGCAAACAGGCTCTTCCCTTGTACTCTTGGGCCTATAAACATGCAACTGAGCTACACCTGTACCTGACCATGGGTGGCCTGACTCATACTGACTCCACACAATACAAAGCCCTGATTTTGTCACACTTCCACCTGTGTGTTTGCTCTTCCCTGGCTACGTACAAAGTCACAGCAAATAAGCCATTTGCCTTGCTGGAGGGGGAGTAGAACAGGAGGGTGTCAAGGGAAGAAGGGAGAAGGACTCGCTTTAAGCTCATTTCTCCTCGTCCCTAGCCCTGATGGAATTGTATTCTGCACACACACTGAAACATTAGCATCGGCTGATTTGGAAGGAATATTGGAAATGAAGTGATGGCAGAGTAAATGTCAATGCATTCAGTGTGACACAGTGAGCACCAGATCTTAAACAGCTTCATCATTGTGGCATTTACTGTATCCTGAAATAATATTAATCCCACTGTTGTCCTTCTTGATGGAATCATCCATGAATATAGTTTATGGGACTGGCCAAAGTGCTAATAGGTTAAAAGAACAACCTATCCAGTGTTCCACTAAATTAAGGTCGCTTCATGGGATTTAATGAAACAAGTACTGTGTGGGATTTCAAAGGACGTTCTTGTAATTCATGTCTATTTAGGGCTCCTGCTAACCAGAAACCTAATTTCTTTGAGTAAAATAGGTTTTTGTGAAGCCTGGCCATGTGAAAAAAGCTTTAAAGGGCAATAATCAGAAGACCTCATCTGTAACACTTTGTTATTTCAGATGAGTGTTTTGAAAGTTTGGGGGATGGAATTATTAAAAAAAAAAAAAAAAAAGAAAAGGACAACGAAAAAAAAGCCAGTCTGCAAATTAATGAGAGCAAATGTATTACTGCTATATTTCTCTCAAAGATTCATGAATGGTTAAAGTGAGACCCAGACACCATTAAATTACAAATGGTGTAGACACTTAATAAGCCAGATACTGTCTCACAAAATAAATAAGTAAATTGGCTCCCATATGCCCAATGAGGAATTGATGCTCAAAAATTGTGGGCAAATGGCATCAGCTAAGGCCACTGCCTCAGAAACAGACCTGTATTTCCTTCCCCAGTTCTGTATGTAAATGATGAATGAAATGATGAATGATCGATGAAATGAAGAATAGATTGCCACTAGAGACAGCAAAGGGAAGAAGGGACAGATGAGCTTTGTTTAATGGAACTAGAATTTGGTCAAAACACCAGAGGTGTTACCTGCTCCTGTAAAGTTGGACCTTCATCAAAGACAAAAATTCACAACTATCTCAAGGAAACATGAAGTGTTTCCATACTTTGGAATGCTACAGTCAGCTCAGTATTCCCCAGAAGTCCAAAACAAGATAAGAATCAATAAATTCCACACTAAATTCCTGACTCTAAGATTCAGATCTTGTGTCATGTTTTCAAGGTTCTAGAAACAGACTGCCAATATCTGTACTCAAGCCAAGGACTAATCCTGACAGGTACTTGACATGAATGTGTGCTGTCACAAAAAGAGGAGGCACACTGCTTGCATTTCATACCTTGGTGACTCATCCCAAAGACTTCAAAACATCTACTGCTAGTGTAGGCTCTTCACAGAAGCAAAATCAGCAACTTCAACTACATCAGACTTCTGGAAGCTGTGGAATAGCCATAGCTCTGCAGCCCATGAACTCAGGCCCAGCAGGACTCCACTACAGAAGATGCTGCAGGGAAAGCATTTATTTATCAAAGAATCATAGAATGTTTTAGACTGGAAGGGACATTCTAGTTTCAACCCTCCCACCATTGGCAAGGACACCTTTCACTAGATCAATTTGCTGTGGAGTCCATCCAACCTGGCCTTGAAGACTCTCAGGGATGGGAAATGCTACTCCTCTGCTTTCCAACCTCCCACCTGCAGCAGGGAGGAGATGGCTTCTCTTTGACTTTCCAAATATTTTATTTCCCATTTCATCCTGTCCCTGAACTTGACTGAACTTGTCATTCAGTCTCGATAAAACAAAATTCTCACACTGCCAAGAAGTTCTGTCTCTGACTTGCCCATAGATTGTAAGAGAACATCTTCAGCAACTTCCTGAAATCTAACATACATAACTTCTAAATCCAGCAGTTCAGTGTTACCAAAAGCAAAAGGCATCTTTAATACCTCAGTAGCAGAAATCAGTGACCATATCTGGAAAAAGTCTCTAGATTAGCTACAGATAGAACATGTTCTGCCTGCCAGCCACGCCTGCCTGTCCACCCACCTGCTTTGGAGGTAAGCTCAGTCCTGACTCATCAGGTGTACCCAGCATGGCACATGGAGATTTGAGGCAGCTGGCTGCTTCTTGTCCAAAGGAAGTTTTTCCAAGTGTGCCATAGGGACAGGCTGCATGCATATGCATTATTCAGATTTCTCACCTTTGGAAGGAATATGGCTCCCCCAGTCTGCTGCCTTCACATGGACTCAACTGTAACAATAGTCAGGCTTAAGGGTTATGGAAATTAAGCTCAGAGACAAGATAGATGGCAGTGAAGGTTGTAAATTGAAAGAAGGTTGCCCAAAAAAAATCATTCCAAATTTTACTTTGCCACATGTTATCTTCTCAGTAGCTCTAGTATCTAAGTACTAGGATCTAGTATCTAGGCAGAATCCTCAATGCACACTTTAACCTTTAGAGACATGACCTAGACCTTGGGTTCATATTCTATGAGGCAGAGACTGACTGGAAATGAGACCACCATATATCATGTCTGCCTGACAGAATGAAACACACAGCCATCACAAGAAGAATAAAACCCTCTCTTGAATGTGTCTGCATTGTAAAACAGAGAGGGAAAAGCTTGATTTATTTAAACAGCACTTAAGTAACAATAAACACTATGAAACAAAAACAAACTAATACTCAGCCATAAAGCATCCATTCAGTAGCCCATCTGTCATATTGTTCAGACCTNTGATATACTGCTCTGTGTTACAGGCTGAAAGCACTGGAGCACACGAGGGGGCTCCCAGGCTGTCACTTTTTATCTCAGTGAGCAGTGCCAGAAAAGCCCAGAATCACCACAAGCCAGTCTCAGCAGCATCATGCTGGATAGAAGGAAGAGAAAGAAAATCCTAATGCAGATAGGAAAAAAAAAAGAAAATAAAAAGTTCTATATAAGAAGTAGAAAATACGAAGTAGAAGCAACAAACTGGCTAATGACAGGGAAAAGGAAGAAAGCCCCACATGATCACATTCTTGGTGACCCATGGGTGTTCCAAATCTAGTCAGAGAAAAGGTTTTCTCACAACCACCTCATAACTTCTGCATTCAGCAGTAATGCTTGATAGATGTGGTATGAAAATACCCCAGATTGGCCACGATAGACTATTTAGTAAATATCTAACAACTTCAAAGGTGGGTGCAGTCAATTCAAAGACACATGTAAGTTTCTTCTATGGGAAGAGATTTTTCTCTTATTTTGAAAATAGTGACTTTCATACAATATGACTTTTTAGGAACTGACTTCATTGATGCCAGAGGCCTGTACAATTCCAAATCTATCATCAGGCTTAAGGCAATACAACTAGGCAAGGGAGGCAGCTAGTTGGCTTCCTGCAATAGTTGTAGATTAGATATTATTTTGCCTTGATATGAAAGCCTGTTTCCTAAGGAAAAAAAAATCCTTTCTTTCAGATCTGCAGAAGGAAGAAAAGGGATAAAGTATTCAAGTTTAGACATGTAACAGTTTTCACAAGGCACTACTGGACATCTCTGCTGTCACAGATGATGCTCCCCAGCCCCAAACACCACAAACAAAAACAGGAATCTGTGAAAAGCAAATAACAACATGCAAATGATTGATAAAAATAAGAGTGCAATTTTCTTTTACAATTTAAATCCTTCCCCTGGGATTACTACTATGTTGCTTTCATGCAGGTATCAACACAAGGACACCTCTGCTAGTCACACCAGTACAGGAGCACCATGTCAAACTCTAAGGCAGAATGTCATAGCCTGGAGAGCTTACAGATGTTTTCACTGACCTTCAGTGGTAGCCCAATACACCTCAGGATGAACTATGATTAAAAGTAACCAATGTCCCCAGGTAGCTTATTGATTTAGAAAGTACTCCCTCTGAAAATATACTTTTAATCAACTGTTTTTTAATACATCAGAACTGAGATACAATAGAAAACAGGAATTCAGTACATGTTAGCAAGTCTAGATAAACACTGCCTGACTGGTACATTGCAGGGATACCATGGCTGCTAAAAGATATTAAAATTGCAATCCCTGTTCCTGCTGTGAATGATAAACAGATTTCTTCCTTCCTATAAATACATAACTAAGAACAAATTTTTTAAAAACCCAAAACCACTGCTTTCCCAGCCTTAATTATATTCTTAGAAAGAGGAGAGAAAAAAAGGAAGAAAAACCCCAGTGTGCTATGCAATGCTAGTTCTAGGTTAAAACAAGCAACATTACAACAGTGTTCTGTTGATGACATGAGTAAAATAACAGGGTGTACGTATATGTATATGTGTATATATATATATATATAT
>VZTR01026463.1:21607-33351 GCA_013400775.1 Chaetops frenatus | reverse complement strand
CTAATAATTCTAAAACAATATAATTATGAATAATATATAATAAGAAATAGTTATAAATAGGATTATATATTATAAAAATACATAAAATATAGAAAATATATAAAGATATATATATATAAAATAGAACTATGGGATGATATAAAAATTGAGCTACTGAAATTTTATTTAACTTACATTATTTAATGCTTTTCTATTAAAAAAGGGCATAATTAGGAAAGAAAATAAAACCCTCAAGGCTTTCAATTAAAAAGTTACCAAACCACTCAATTTTTATTAAAATGGTATCAATCAATGGCAAGATAATGCCACAAAGATCTTCTGATCTTGGATTTTCCTATCCAACTTGATTTCTTTTGGAGTTCCTTTGGAGGAGCAGATCCTTGATTTTATCCATTACACTGGAATTCTTCCAACTCCCACCTCCAACAGAACCTTTGGAGAGGGACAAGGGGATGTGGCACCTGGAAACACGGACTGGTGGCTGGACTTGGTGACCTTGGAGGTCTTTTTCAACCTCAGGGATTCCATGATTTCCTACTCTGGTCCCAGCTCCCTTAGGAAGCTCTCCTGCAGGCCCAGAGTTATCCAAGGTCATGGAAAGGGCTCTCCTTGGAGGTTTCTGCCGGGATTCCCAAGGATTTTCCTCCATTTCCCTGTGGCTGTGTTTGCTCATGTTCCAAAGGCAGAGCTGTGGGATTTCTCCATCATCCAATGGAAGTGAGGATGGGAAAACCAAGTCCTGGTCCCATCTAGGCTAATGTTGGGGATTTCCTTTGTGGATGGAAGCCAAACAAAGCCATTTCTGGGATCAGGACACATTCCCAGCTTTCCTCCCTCTTCCTAAAAGCTCTTCTCCAAAGGGTGGGGAATTAGGATTTTCCATCCATCTCCTGGCTGAGGGGGGGAAGGTTCCCTTTATTGTCTCCTCTCTCTGAGCCACGCGGCCTCCAGAATTCCCAATGGGAGACAATCCTACAGCTTTCCAAACCCAAAGGAGAGCTGGAGACACAGGTCTGGGAGGAGAATCAGCATTTGCCCTTTGGTTTTGCCCGCAAAGACCAGGATCCTTGGATCCCAGGCTCCTTCCTCAGATCCTGGGCTCCTTCCCTGGATCTCGGGCTCCTTGCTTGGATCTCAGGCTCCTTCCTCAGATCCTGGGCTCCTTCCTTGGATTCCAGGCTCTTTCCTTGGATCCCAGGCTTCTTCCTTGGATCTTGGGCTCCCTCCTTGGGTTCCAGAACCCTTCCTTGGATCTCGGGCTCCTTGCTTGGATCTCAGGCTCCTTCCTCAGATCCTGGGCTCCTTCCTTGGATTCCAGGCTCTTTCCTTGGATCTTGGGCTCCTTCCTTGGATCCCAGGTTCCTTCCCTGCTATTCCATTTGGGAAAGGCAGAACTCCTGAAGATGGGCCTTAGGAAGAGAGAGGAAAGCAGGGATCTTGGGAATGTGTCCTGGCCCCAGAAATGGCTCTGTGTGGCTTCCACCAACAAGGAGAACTCCCAACCATCCCCCCAGGTGGGATAAGGACTTGGTTTTCCCAAAACCATCCTCAATTCCATTGCATGACAGAGAAAACTGATGGCTCTGCCTTTGGAATGTGAGGTAACAACCATGGGGAGATGGAGGAAAATCCTTGGGGAAGAAGCCCCCAAGGAGAGCCCTTTCCATGACCTTGGATAACTCTGGGCCTGCAAGAGAGCTTCCTAAAGAAGCTGGGACCAGAATAGAAAATTATGGAATATTTGTGTGGATCCATGCCTTTGGCAAAGCTCAACTCCTGGCCCAGCTCAAGGACACTTTTCCATGGATTTGTCTTTGTTTCTCCACATCTGACCTTACAAACTATTCTTCCCTATTTTTTTTTCCCCCCAAACTTTGTCCCCCCTCCTCTTGTCCCTTCCCGTTTTTCCCTCCGTGCCACCAGCATGAAACAGCTCTGGGCTGGATTGAAAGAGCCGAGAAGCTGCAAGGAATCAAGAGGGATAATGGGAAGAAAGGCTCAATGGCTCTCCTGGGATTTCTCAGGGTTGTTCTCCAACTGTTTTCCATGGAGTCGAAAGTTCAACCTCCCATTTGCTGGAAAGGAAAGGGGAAAAAAAAATAAAACAAACAACAAAAACAACAACAACCAAAAAAAACGACCAAAAAGGAGAGAAAGAAAGAGGACAAGTCGTGATGTGGGAATCTTTGGCCTGGGATGAAGATGGAAGGCGCCACTTGGAAAAGCGGAGCTCTTCCAATGAGATCCAGATGTTCCTCGTGTTCCTAAACACATCCAGGCCGTTTCCAATTAGCCTGGAATTAGAGCAATAATGGGAAACAAAACAGGGGTGGTGCTTGGGGTTGTTTTCCCTCTCCCTGCTCCGTGTCCTTCCCTCTCTGCCCCAGCTGGATTGGGAGCTTTTCTCCGGCTGCCATCTCCCATTGCTTCCTGAAACAATCCCAATCATCCCGTATTCCTCTCATCCCGTACTCCTCTCATCCCTCCTTTTCCTCATTTTCCTCAGTGTGGGACCAGTCCTGCAGCTTGATGAGAACGGCTCGTTCTGCTCGTTTTCTGCTCATTAGGAGCTCATGGATAATGACACTTTTATGGATTTTTTTGGGAGTTCTTGTTTTTTCCAAAACAAGCCTTGACCAAGCTTCTTTTCTCTGCTGTGGGATTCCACATTAGGGCAAGAAAGGGGGAGAGATTTGTCTCCAAATATTGGATTTTTGGGATGCCTCATTGTGGCAAGAAAAATGGAGGAATTAGTCTCCAAATATTGGATATTGGAGATTCCTCACTAGCGCAAGAAAGAGGGAGAGATTTGTCTCCAAATACTGGATTTTTTGGGATTGCTCATTAGGGAAAAAAAAGAGGAAGGGATTTGTCTCCAAATATTGGATTTTTGGAATCAGAAATTGTCCTGAACTGCCTTGTTTCCTCTGTTTCTTTTTCCCAAAGAAATCAGGGATTTTGTTGAGGATTTTTGGGTGCTCCAAGACAGGTTAAGAGTGAAAACAAATTAAAGGAATCTCAAATCCAGCCCCTTTTTCCCAACTTCCCCCAGCTCCTTTGGCTAATCCAGATTTTAAGTCTTTTCCTCGGAATTTTTTAGTGGAAGGTTCCATGCCCAAGGAACCTTGGAAGTAGAAGGTCCTTAAGGTCCCTTCCAACCCAAATCATTCCATGATTTTGTGATTTCATAATTGGCGAATCATTAAAACAGTTAATTAATTTAAAACANAATATCAATACAAATAACTAAAATATAAGTAAATAATAAATAATAGAAATAAAAACTAAAAATAAATATAAAAACTCAAATATCAATAACACACAATAAATATCAAACATTAATCTTAAATATTAAATAATGAATAATAAATAACAAACAATAAATAGTTGAGGGGTGGTGACAGTCCTGGTAGAGCTCAGGTGGGAAAGAACCAAGCATCCCTAAAGCCCTGTCCAGCCTCCAGCTGCTCCAGGTGGCTCTTCCCAAATCCCAGGGGAGTAATTCCTGGAGAAGGGGTCAAGGAAATGGAGGAAAATACTGGTTGTTGGAGGCCAGGAATTCCAGACCGCCTCACTCCCTTGGAAAATCCAAAGGAATTGTCCCAAACCCTGAGGAGAAAGGGCAGGCAGAGGGTCCCACACAAGGTGAGGAGCTCTCCCAGATCATTCCCACTCTTGGGAATGTGCAGACCGAGGGATTAGAGGAGATACGGAAGTCGGAACGGCAGAAATGGGAAGTGGAGCCATTGAAAAGATTTCCTCTTCATGGAATGTTGCAGAGGAATGATGGGAGCCACAGCCACATTCCTGAGACTGGGAAGGGTTGGGAATTTTCTGCCAGAAACCTGGGATGAGAGATACCTTCTCCAGGGAAGGGGGTGGCAGAGCAGGACTCTGCCTCCCAGACCAAGCCAGGACCCCTTCAACTTCCAGAGGAGAATTCCCTGCTCTCCACACTCTCAGATGGGGCAGGATACCACAAACCACGTGAAACCCTTCAAGTTCTGCATCCATGATGGTTCTGGCCTGTTTTCCATGGCTCTTTCCATGTGGAAAGAGGGGAATCCATTCCCTATTCCTGTGTTCCTTGGCCGTGAGCTGAGGGCAAGCACCTTCCAAAATCCTCATTTTTCCTCCCTCCCTCCCATTCCCAGAGGGAAGATCCAGCAGGAAATTGCACGTTGAGCATCTCCAGCCTTCCCAATCCCAACCCTCATTCATCAGGAGCTAAATCCCATTTTTCTTTCCTGTTCTTTCCTTCCAAACTCCATTTACGGGAACCCGCAGCCTCCACATGGACATTGTTCCTCTTTTTTTTGGAGCTTCCTTTATTTCCCTGGAGATTGTTCCAGGAGACAGTGGAATAAAATAAAACAAATGGGTTCTGGATTATTTGCTTTATTTTCTTTTTCCTTTCATTTTTGGGGGTTTTTTGCCGCAATTTGTGAGTTTTAATTAAAGGAAGAAAACCAAACAATGGGATCATCCCATCAGCTCCTAAATGTGCTGGATGGGATGTTCCTTGTGGGAAGATGCCTCCTTGAAGGAACAAACAGGACACTCCCTGGGGAAGCTGCTTTCATGAAACCTGGGACATCCCAGTTTGTTCCAGCGCAGCCTGGAATGCTCAGGTCCAGCTCCGTCCCATGATCCTGAGCCTGCTCAGGAGGGTTTATTCCCTCCAGGATCAGGCACCTGGACACCCTCCAGCCTCCAGCTGGCCCCAATCCTGGTGTCTCCCGTGTCTCCAAAAGCAATTCCTGGCTTTTCCAGACCTGGCTTAGCAGGGACAGGATTAACACAGGCCCTGATTTGTTGTGTCAGCTCCCCAGCAGAGCTGATCCACGCTCTGGAAAACTGGGAAGCTGTGCATGGACCTGCCCAAGAAGGAATGCTAGAGGGTGCTCCAGGATCTTGGAGATGTGTTCTGGCTGAAGGGGAAATCCCAGTTTGGAGCCAGTACACATCCAGGGATGGGTTGTGACCCCAGAACTGGGGATTTGCTTCCTCAGGCGGCTGGAGGATCCCAGGACAACCCACTGGGCTTGTTCCTTCTCCAAGGGGCTGTGCCACTGGAGGGGATTTCCACGGGACAGACCCACTTCCAGGTGTGGATAAAAGCACGGGCACTGCTGGCTTGGACAGGGAGCCGGGAGATCCTTCCTGAGCTGCTGCACAGCCCTGGGTGGGACATGGAGGGGCTGAAGCACGTCCAGGGAAGGGACTGGAGCTGGGAAGGGGCTGGAGAATTCCTGAGGGAGCTGGGAAAGGGTCTCAGCCTGGAGAAAAGGAGGATCCAGAGGGGTCTTTTCCCTCTCTGAAATTCTTTGACAGGAGTGGGCAGCCAGGGGGGATTTGGGATCTCATTAAGGGAAGAGGGACAGGAGGAGAGGGAATGGCCTCAGGCTGTGCCAGGGGAGGTTCAGGTTGGATATCAGCAGGAATTTCCTCATGGAAAGAGTGGTCAGGCCTTGGAATTGCCCAGGGAGGTTTGGAGTGCCCATCCCTGGAGGTGCCCAAGGAATTCCTGGGTGTGGCACTCAGTGCCAAGGTGGGGATTGGGCACAGCTTGGACTGGATGATCCTGGAGGGATTTTCCAACCTCAGTGACCCCAGGATTCTGTGTATTTGGAGTTTGGACCAGATAATCCCCTTCCAACACAAATTAATCTGTGAAAGGTTGAAAAAAATAGGGGAGGTGGAGATGGAAACTTTTCCTGGCTAAAGCTTAGGCCGGGTCTAGGAACTGGTTGTGAGGTCCCAGCCTGGTGGAGCACCAGGATTATCTCGTAGTCCCCAGGTAAACCGAGGTGGGATTGTCTGTCCCACACAATTCCTGTCTGGAAGAAGCATTTTCCCACATAAATGCACATTTGTGTTGGGCTAAACCAGATCCACCCCCGATCCCAGGAAAACAGTGGAGTTTATCCACACAAAGTTAGGGATGGCTCAGAACCCAGCTGGAGAGGTGGGAAAGGGGAGGTGTCCAAGGAATTCCTGGATGTGGCACTTAGTGCCAAGGTGGGGATCAGGTGCAGCTTGGGCTGGATGCCAAAGCAGGGATTGGTCCCAGGTCGGACTGGATGATCCTGGAGGGATTTTCCAACCTCAACAATTCCACGATTAGGACAATCCTCCCCTGGCTCCCACTGGTCCCAGCTGGGCTGCCAACCCACACCTTCCAAAATCTTCCGAGTCAGCTCAGTCCCACATCACGGCCAAGACCAAAGCTGCTTCCACAGGCTCCGGAGCAATCCCTGGCAGCTCCATCTTTGTGATGAGCGAGGAAAATCCTGATTTCCCTCACCCCTGCTGTTCAAACCTCTCCTCCTCCAGAGCAGCAGGAGGCTGCTCTCAGATTTCACCCACAGCCTGTCACACTCCAGCAGCCCAGGAGGGAAAAGCGACCTTTGGAGCTCCACGGGAGCCGCTTCCCGACCCTGCTTCCCACCCAACCTTTCGGCTCAGGCACATTCCCATCAGGAACACCGAGCTGGCGTGAGAAGGGCAGGCAGGGCTGGCTGAAACCCATCTCCAAATCCGACTGAAGTTTAAGACTCGCCCTGAGCAGGGAGTGATCCCAGGCAGGAGAGGTGGGGGGAAATTCCAGGCTGGAATCAGCTCCCCGATACGGGAAAGGATGGGTGGTGATGGTGGTTTTAATAAATTACTGCAAATCCCTGGATTTTAGGGGGAGAGATGGGATTGTGGAAATGAGCCTCGTTCCCTAAACTCTGCTGGAGGTGGCTTTGGAATGGGCATGAGGTGAAGTCCCAGAATTTTCCAGAGGTTGGGTTTGACCCTTGGATCCCCCATTTTCCCAACAGCAACAAACCAGGAGAGACTTTTGCATTTTTTAACATGGGAAAAAAGGGATTTTCTCCTCCAGCCCTTTATCTCTAGGACGTGTTTAAAGTTCAGTTTGCCCTTTGTCGGTGTTAAAAGAATCCAAATTATTAATTTGCATTTTAATCAGAGACCCAGGCCCAGCTGTGCTCCCAGATCAAGGAATATCCTGGAATAACCAGAATCTCACAACATAAAAACAAACAGAAGGAAAGGAGAAAAATAGTGGAAGATTTTCTCTAAATTTCCTGTTATCATCCTTAGGAAAAAGTATCTATCTTGGATAGATCCATCTGGGAGCCAAGCCCACCCTGATTCCCAGGATTCAGCTCCGGGTTCATATCCAGGTTCTTATGGCCCTGTGACAGGGAAGAAACTGGTGGATGTTTTTGGATAAAGGCATCAAATTTGGTCTCTCCCACCCCTTGGAATCCTCTTTCCCCACAAAATCCATGGATTCTCTATCAGATTTCAACTAACAGGGAGCCCGGAGATGATGTGGATTTCCCTGGATCCCTGGAAGTGTCCAAGGCCAGGCTGGATGGGGCTTGGAACACCCTGGTGTAGTGGAAGATTCCCTGACCATGGAAAGGGCTGGAATGAGATGATCTCCAAGCTCCTTTTCAACACAATCCCATTATGGAATTCTTCTTGGATTTAAAAGTTCCTTGCCTGTATTTTTCCCCCACTCTCAGTTAGAAAAAGGATTTGGAGGAAAAGGAGCTTTTTTCCAAGGAAAAATGGAGTTTCTTGGAGATTTATAAAGTCATTTTCCAGATGCAAAATGTATTCCCAAGAAATTTTAAAGAGCGATTAACCAAAATGAGCTGCTCCTTGGAATCAAAATATACCAGGAATGAACTTCCCAGCTCAAACACACAGGTGGCTGATGGATCCAGGAAGAGAATCCAGCCTTTTCCCAACCATCTCCTGCTGGAGGGACCATTGTCAGCCCTCGTTAATCCCTTTGCTCCAGCCCTTCCTAATTAATCCATTGGAATTATTCCAGGCACCACTCCAGAGAGTTCAGCTCGTGGTTCATCCTGGGGGAGCAGGATGAGGAGAGAAAAGAAGGACAAATTCCAAATTACATCCACCAAGAAGAACAAAACCTCAAAAGGACTCCACAGCCTGACATTCCCAATGTCCCGTTCCTGCTGGGAATTCATTCCTGTTGCTCCCGATTTACAAGGGACATATGGAGGAGTTGTTTACATTCTGCTCCTGGTTTATGTTCCTCCAGAAAGGAGGAATTCCTCCAGTAGGATTTGATTGCTTTCCTGTACCCCTCTCTCCCCCCATCCCCCCCGGGATCTGGTTTCGCTTAATGCGCCCAGAAGTTTCCGGAACAAAACAGCTCCTTGGATACTTTTTTTTTCTTCCCTTTTTAATGGCTAAACAAAAAGTCGGCTCTTTTTTCCGGGAAGGTTCAGGCTGGGTCTTGTTTGTGGATCCATGATTCCAGACTCACCCCTGTTTCCAGGGAAGCAGCCGTGGTGGCACACGGATGAAGAGCTCCGGCTATGAGCACCAGCCAGGAAGGTCCCGATGGAAACCATTCCCATCCCTTCCTTTGGGAATTTTGGGTTCTCCAAGCTGAGCAGGGCTCCTGGTCTTACACTCCTGCTCTTCAGATTCCAAAACTTCCGTCCACCAAGGAAGAAATCCAAAGGAATTCACACCACAAGGAAAAAGGAGGGATTTTTTTTTTTGCTTTCCAAAGAATCTGCACCAGGGCTGAAGCTCCTCCAAGATTCCCTGAAATTCAGGGTGTGTTCCTGTTCCATGGATAATCAATGACCAAACTGTCCACTCAGTTTATTCCTTAAATTCCTGGAGACAGAGGTCTTTATTGGTGTGAATTCCAACGCCATTCCCACAGAATTTGCATTCTGGGCTGATTCCCAGGTTTCTCCAAGTCCCATCCAGCCTGGCCTTGGACAATTCCAGGGATGAGGAGTTCACAGTGCAGATGACCCATGAAAAAATCCTGGTGTTTGCCAACAGGATTCCAAGAACACATGGAACTGGAAGATATTGTGGATAAAGGGAAAAGTTTTTGCTTTTTGGAATTTTGGGATGCCCGTTCCAGGTCAGAGGAACCAAGGGCCTGCAGGGCTCTCATTCCTTGGCCTTTTCCATGAGTTTGGATCCTCACAACACAGGAAAACACCTGGAAACCTCAGCTTTGCTGAGCCAGACTCACCTGGGAAGGAACAGACCCATTTTTAGATGAATTCTTCCCAAATAAGACACCAGGGTGTAAAACTCGATCCCAGAACCATCCCTCAGTTCCTGGGTGCAAAATATCCCACTTTAAGGATTTGTGTCCATAAATTTCCGAATTTTTAAGGGAAAAAGAGGCTTTTTGGGTGGTTCAGTTCCTGGATACACCCTGGTAAGGGAGAGGGAAGAGCATCCTGTCCATCCCTGGATAACATTCCGCTCTCCACATGGGAATTTCCCAATAGAGACCTTATTTTGTTATCAGAGTCCTTATCTGGGAACACAACAGGACCGTGATAAATCCGTGGGATCTGACGTTCCAGCAGAGTCACTAAAACACTGAAATTTAGGCCAGGTAACGCTCAAGTCCTGCCTATGTAAAAACACAGGGAACGACCCAAAAAAAGGGATAAAATCCCACTGAAATTTAGTGCGAATCAGCTCCTTTGAGAAAGAGGTGGCCTGACAATTCAGAATTCATTTAAATAAGGAACAACAAGGATGGAATTGCATCTCCTTGGCTTGTCTGTTTTTTATTTACCCTTCCTCCTTTCCTTGGAAAAGCATCCCAGAGCAAACAAAGAAGGGAAACGAGCCCGATAAATGGACCATCAAGAGGAATAATTAGTCCAGATAGGAAAATTAAATAGGGGCAGCCACTAATCAGCTGCTCCCGCTGCAAGGAGGAGGCTGGGAAAGGAATTTAATTCTTGGAGGAGCCTCTGAGGCAGAGTGGAAAGTAAAAATCCAGCTGGGCAGAAACTGGAACGAGTCTGGGAGCACGGAACAGGTGGAATTGGTTAGGGAAGAGCTCCCTCCCAGCCGCCTTTTCCCTCCTCCCATTCTCCTCCTGATTTTTCCTCCTGGTTGGCAGCTCCAGGAGCTGGGAAGGGAAGAAAGTCTCCCCCTCCAAGCTGGTGAGGCTGGGAGAGGCACTGGGAGCTGCCCTGAGGAGTTCCCAGGTCCAGAGAGATCCCAATCCCAATCCTAATCCCAATCCTTCAATGCTGATCTCACCAGGAGAGGGGAACTCAGCACCCCAGAGCCCTGATCCTAACTCCAATCCTTCACTTTTGAAGGGAATTCAGCACCCCCAGAGCCCTGATCCCAATCCTTCAATTCTAAGGGGAACTCAGAATTCCCAGAAGGCTGATCCCAATCCCAATCCCAATCCTTAAGTGCTGGGGGGAACTCAGAATTCCCAGAAGGCTGATCCCAATCCCAATCCCAATCCTTCAGTGCTGGGGGGAACTCAGCATCCCCAGATCCCAGATCCCAATCCTTCAGTGCTGAGGGGATTTCAGCAGCCCCAGAGCTCTGATCCCAATCCTTATGACAGTCCTTCACTGCTGAAGGGCATTCAATACACCCAGAGCCTGATCCCAATCCCAATCCCAATTGTTCAATGCTGAGGGGAACACGACACCCCCAGATCCCAATCTCAATCCTTCAGTGCTGGCCTCACAAGGAAAGGGGAACTCAGCACTCCCAGAGGGCTGATTGTAATCCCAATCCCAATCCTTTAGTGCTGAGGGGATCTCAGCACCTGCAGACCCCTGATCCCAATTCAAATCCCTCAATGCTGAGGGGAACATGACACCCCCAGATCCCAATCCCAATCCTTCAATGCTGGCCTCACAAGGAAAGGGGAACTCAGCTCCCCGAGAAGGTTGATCCCAAACCTGAGGGAAGCTTTTCCTGGGAAAACCAATCCAAATAATCTCATCAGGCCATCCCAGTTCCACCCTCTCCCAGGAGATGAAGCATTGGGGGATCTCACCGAGGCAGGAGGGAGCAGTTCTGGTTTCCCCACCGAATTCCTTTTGGCTCCAGGATCTCCCTGTTCCTTCCATTCCCATGAGGAATTCCAAGCTCTCCGGTTGGGATCAGCATCCTTGAGGAATCTGATCACCTGGGAAGGCCACCATGGACAACAAACCACTGTCCCAAACCTTGGAAATCCCAAAGGGAAATCGGGATGGACGTGGCTTTGGAGTCCAAATGGAATTCGTCGCCCCAAGGAAGTTCAAGATCCTCATCTCCCATTCCATTTGGGAAATTTTAGCTTGGCCCGAAGCCCTGGGCTAAGCAAACTCCCGTCTCCTGGAGTGGGATCCATTCCGGAGCTGGAATGCCTCTAATTATCCCGACACTAATAACGTTAGCTCCCAAAATACCTCGGGAAGGGATAAGTTACCAACTTAACAGGATCAGGGCTGAGATTTTCCAGGGAATGGTGCCAGGAGGGGCTGAGGGAGGGACACAAACTCCTCTCTTTTATTCCTCTTCCACACAGGAAAATCGTCGTCCATCCCATCCATAAGGAACAGATGTTCAAGCTGCAATTTGGGCACCAAGAACAGCGAAATTTTCTGCGATTTGGGAGAAAAGGGCTGAAAATTGTTCTTCTTTTTTAGTTTTCTCCTCACAATTTACCCCCGATAGGAATTGCTGGGTTTCCTCCCCTTTCTATATGTAAAATCATGGATTTATGACTGAGAAAACTAAAAAACCCCTCATTTTTCCATTTTTTAGATAATTTTCTTGTCATAATTTACCTCTGGTAGCATTTCCCAGTTTTTCTTTGCTTCTTGTATATGAAATCATGGATCTAGGACAGGAAACGTTTTTAAAATCCTTTTTTTTTTTTTTTTAAATTATTTTTTTATTTA
>VZTR01026463.1:5185-20889 GCA_013400775.1 Chaetops frenatus | reverse complement strand
TTTTTTTTTTTTTTTTTGGTTCTCCTAATATTGGGGGAACAGCAAATGGGATTTTCCAAGGGAAAGCCATGGGTTTATTTTTCTCTCAGTTTTGGGAGGTTTTAAGATTTTTTTTTTTTTCATTTTTTCTTGGAAATATTAAAATGTTGGAAATGTTTATCTTCATCGAGGTATTCTTGACATATTCTGGAATAATCTGAAGGTATTTAAGGGGTTAAGGATCATATTTAGAAGGAAAAAAAGTGACCAATTGAAAAATTAAAATAAATCTCAAGACAGAGGATTCTAAGACCAAATACTCCAAATTTGTCAGGTTTTTCCAAAGACAATAAATCAGATTATTCCTGTTGTGGGATTGAAGATTTTTCCCGAGATTGTCATGGAATGAGATAAAGAAACACACACGGGGTGGCATTTCCAGTGCAAACCATTCCATGATTCCATGATTCCGTGTTTCGAAAAAGCAGTTTCCCAAAGGAATTTCCAGTTCCAAGCACAGAGGGGCTGTGAGCCACCCCAAGACTTTCTCCTCCAATCTCCAACCTCCCACCTCTTCCCAAAGTATCCGTGAGATGTTTTCCAAGGGAAACACACAAATGTCACCAGGTGGGAATTAAAATTCCCAAAACCTAAAGACACTTCCTTGATAAAAACCCCAAAATGCCAAAAAGAAGATATTTGAAAATCCAACACACCCCGTGTCAAAGAACAAGCCCTGAGTTTGAAACAATTCCCAAATAGAAAAAGCCCAGAATTCCTGGGATGGGTGACTTCATCCCAAAAAAAGCCAAACAGATGTAACAAACCTGGGAGTCATCCCGAGGCCGAACGGGGGAATCAGTCCTAGTTGAAAAGATCAGGAAAAGGAACTCAAATTTTGGGATCTGCCTCGAAAGCTCTGGTCTTTCCTACATCAACATTCCTGAGCAGTTAGGAAGAGATCCAGGACCATTTCGGGGTTTCCAGAGGCAGCTCAGGCAAAAGGAAAATCAGAAAAAGAGGAAATTTGCACTGCCACAGGAGAAAACCACAAGAGAAGCCCTGGATGTTTCAGTTATTCCTTGAGCAAACACTGGGAGCCAAAATATTCAGGGATTGGGTTCAAACGTGGCCGAGGTGGGTGAGTATTCCAAGCATTTCCAGCTTTCCTGGGATAAATGGTGTCTGCACAGGAGGAAGGAATTTAGGGAAATTCAGACACCCCTGGCTCAGGTCAGCAGCAGGAGCTGGATCCTGACACAGCACAGGAGATTTTGGGTTGAATAATTCATTTACTGAGGGAAAAAAATCTCAAAAACTTCTGGGTTTGGGGCCTGCCAAAAATATTTGCACACTCAGGGAATATTTTTTACCCAAAGTCTGAAAATATTTTAAGGAATAAAATAGATATATTTTAGATATTGTTTTCCCCTATTTTTTCACTCCAATGCCTCTGTTTGAAATAGAATTTTGGGGCTAAACTTGAGTTTAGGCAGACCAAGCTTAAAGATGATCCCATTTCCCAGTGAGCATTGTGGGCCAAGCCCAAGAAATCAGGGATTTGTACAGCGCCAGGAGGAACTGCTGGTACTATCCTACTGGCTCAACATTCCCAGGGAAAGGCTGGATCCAGGGCCAGAAGACCCAGTTCAGGAAAAGCTGCTCCACGACCTGGAGCAAGGAAGAGGAAGAATTTCTGGGCTATGGAAATGTTGGTTTGGGCTACTTGGGAGTCCGGGAACAAGAAAAACCTTGGAAGAGGAGGGAAGGAGCAGGCTTGGCATTCCAAGGGAAGGAGATATCCCTGGAAATCCCAAATCTGGTGCTCACCTCAGACACCCCTGGCCGGGAAAATCAGGAGCTGGGAGAAGGTTGGACCCTGCCCCGAGTGGTCTCCTGGGTCCCCATCACAGCTGGAGCCACTCTTGAAAGGCTCCTGAATCAGGGAAAAGAAAATCAAGGAGCAAAATTGAAGTTTTTTTTGGTGGGGGGGCAGGATTGGAGCTGGTGACAAAGGGACAATTTGTCCCAGTGCCACAAAAACACCCCATGGACAACAACTCCTGCTTGACTTGCAGGAACAGAGGCCTCTGGAGCCCGAATTCAACCAGGAGAGTGAGTCAGGCACCTGGCAGCTCATTCCAGGGATATTTGCCAGCTCAGGTTTATTCCCTATTCCTTTCCTTCCTCATCTCCTCCCCCTTTCCCCGCCTTTTGTGAGTAACCAGAGCCAAATCCTTCCATCCGTGACTCTGGCACAGCCCTGGATTTGGCAGGAAGCTGCCCAGGTGAGGCAGTGCCTGAACTTTGACCTTTCCATGCCTTTCCCGAACTTTTGTCCCGGAATATTTTGGATTAAGCCAGGAAATCTCTCGGGTGTGATCCAGCAAGGAATGGGGATACAAATCAGGCAAGATCCCAGATTTTTTCCCCAATTTCTTTAGGGTGGATTCTGGCACAAGGAGCTTGGGATGAGATCCCAGTTCTGCCTTGCAAGTCCCAACAAAATTCCTCCCCATCTCAATTTTGCTGCACTGGATTTGCGCTCTGGCTTGGCTCCATGCAGGGGGGGACGTTCCCAGTGTCCCCACATCCCTCCCAGCCAATCCCACCAGATAAATTCTCCATCCAAACTGGGGAGATACCCTTTGGGAGGAGTGGTCAGCACAAAATCCATGGAACTGTGGGATATCCTGAGTCAGAAGTGACCCACAAGGATCCAAGCCCAAATCCAGGCCCTGCACCAGGACAGATTCAAGGATCCCTGCCCCATGCTTGGGAGTGTCCAAGCACTTCCTGACATGTGGCATGTTTGGGAGTGTGAAATTCCAATGGGCTTTCCTTCCCCCTATCCCAGGTGGATCCAAGCCCCCATGTCCAACCTGGCCTTAGACACTACCAGGGATCCAGGGGCAGCCACAGCAAATCTGGGAATTCCAGCCCAGTCCCTCCCCACCCTCACAGCTAGGAATTGCCAAATCCCAAGATGCCAGCCCAATCTCCCCTTTCCCAATGGGAAGCCATTCCCTGTGTCCTGTCCCTCTCCCTCCTTTTTCCAAGCTCCTTTAAAGTGCTGTAATACTGGGATGGGTGTTCCTGGTCGGATTTCCCATATCCTTAAAAACAGATGGATGTGAGATGACAATTATTGCACTGACTCCTCCCTTCTCTTACTGATGGAAAAGTGTGATCTGACTCCCAATTTTTCCACAAGCAATCCATTAATTAGGCAGTCCATTCAAAACTGGGCCGGCTAGGCTTTCTGGGGTCACCTCATTTCTAGGGATTTATGGTAAAAATTCCTTTTTTCCCCACACAACCACAGAAGGGTTCCTTGGTGGTTTAGCCATGGCAGGGAAGTGGAAGCAGCCACCTTTTCCTGGTTACCTGATCCCAACTCTGCCTTTCCTTCTCTCCAGGAATCCAAAAGAAACCCCACAAATTTTGTTTTCAATGGAACCAAAATATTGGGAGCCTTGATGACACTTGGGGTTAATTTGAGTTTTCCCTAGATTCCAGCCTGCTCAACCTCCATGGTCATGTCCACCATTTCCTCTGGAGAAATCTCCCACATTTGGCATCCAGGCACATTATTTATAGGATTTTGAGGACACAACGTTGTGATTTATTAATTCCAAGCAGAAACCTCTAAGTTATGGAAAAAGAACAGATTCCAAGTGTGGAAGTTGGGGAAGATTTTAGATCCACTTTCAAATTATCCAGATTCTGGATACTGATACAATCCTTGGGTATTGTTGATGCCATTATTGCTCTGAAAAATAATATCCCATGGCTCTGGAAAAGAAAACCCCAGGAGCATCAGCAAATTTGGGATTTGAACAGTAGAGATTCAAAGGGAAAAGAGAGGATCCCGGGAGCACAACTCTGTATTTCCACAGGATAATAGGTGAGGTTATTCCAGAAGTACTTTCAGACGGAAAACTGATCTCTTTCAGGGCACTTCAAATCCACCTCTCAAGGAGGTGACGTTACCTGGACACAATTCCCTCCTCTTGACATGGAAAAATGCCAGGAATGTGAAGTGATGAGGGCGGTTTCACAGAAACCTCTCAAGGATCTCCAGCTTCCTCCTCACCCGCCACAGAATAAAAGGGAAAAAAAACACAGAAAGAAGAATTTTCTCCACCATGAAGTCATTGAGTCTCCTTGTTCAGGGTTTAAGGAATGTGGAATATTTACTGGCAGGGCAGGAAATACCCAAAAAATGGAGGGAGTCCATTAATTACAGGAGTAAATATAATTAATCCAGAGTTTCCATAAGCTGCTTATGAAAGGTATTCCCTTCTCCCCAAAAAGTAGCTCCAGAAGGGAATTTTGGCACCTGGCAGGAAAACAGCCCAGGAGACTCTTCCAAAATCCAGCTCCTCACTTGTGCTGGAGAAGAGAAATGCAGGAGAGACACTGAGGCCATTAGAACAATTCCCAAAGTTCTGAGCACTGGGAGACACTTGGAAGGAGTGGGAGATGAAAAGGAAAAAATGAGGGAAGGGGGAAAAGGCAGAGTTTTTCCCAAGAAATAGCACAAAATTCCCTGAGCTGGTGGCTTCAGCTGGAATTTGTGTCCATGATGACTTTGGGGTTGTCCATATCCCAGTTGGGAATAATTCCCCTCATTTAATCCAGGTCTGAAGCTTTTAATTAATTAGTTTAATTAATTCAGGTCAAAACCACCTCAAGCCTGGTTGTTGTGGCAGGGAGATCGTGATTCCTTCACCTGGGCGATCCAACCCAGTGGTTCTGCACACACAGCACCAGGAAAGGATGGGAATGTGGGAATTGCTGGGACTCCACGTTCTCAGAATCATTTAGGAAGCCTGGAAACGGTAGGGAAAAGCTTGGGATGGGATGTGAGGTGTCTCTGCAGGGGATTCATGGCATCTCCAGTCAAACTTTCAGAGGTTTCCAAAGAAAAGGGCAGACACTGAAATTCCCACTTCTTTCCAGCAGTGAGCTGCTCGGAGTCACAACCAGGATTGGGATAGGATTAAATGGATTAAAAATGAGGAAAAACACTCTGGTTATCCTGGATAATTCCATGTCCCTGGATGACAGTGGCTGGACATGAGGATGGAGGTTCGGCCAGGGGCAGATTGAGCACATCCTGTGCCTGTGGATTCCCCTTTCCATGGAAAAGTTCAGCTGATGGTTGTTCCCTGATGGAGAAAGGACAAGGCAGAACCAGCAAATCTTGTCCCAGGTCCCACCCGAGGACACTGTGGGAAAAGCTCTGAGGAGCAATCCAATGTTTTCTAACTGCACACCCAAGTTTTGGAGATGATTCCCTCATGCAAAGCTCCAAGAATTTTCCTCCTTCCTAGAGCAGGACAAGAGGTCTCACACCCCTAAATCCATGTGGGGCTGGGAGGGCTCAGCTAGGAGATTTTAGCTGGATTTTGAGGGAAAGCACCATAAAGATTCAGCAGGGATTGTTCAACACCAGGATAACAGATCCAGGCTCTTTGGCCTCTGCAGACTTCCAAGACTCTTCCTCCTTCCTAGTGCAGGTACAGAGGCCTGAAGAAGCCTCACTCCTCTAAATCCACGTGAGGCTGTTGGGTCTCAGCCAGGAGTGATACGATTTTAGCTAGATTTTGAAGGAAAACAGGGATTTTTTTGATCCAGCAGGGATTGTTCAGCACAACATCAGGATAACAGATCCAGGCTCTTTGGCCTCTGCAGAATTCCAAGGCTTTTCCTCCTTCCTAGTCCAGGAACTGCAGGCTAAAAAGGCCTCACTCCTTTAAATCCAAACATGGGGCTGGGGGAGCTCACCCAGGGGATTTTAGCTGGATTTTGAGGGAAAGCACCATAAAGATTCAGCAGGGATTGTTCAACACCAGGATAACAGATCCAGGCTCCTTGGCCTCTGCAGAATTCCAAGAATTTTTCTCCTTCCTAGTCCAGAGGCTTAAAAAGGCCTCACTCCCCTAAATCCAGCAGGGACTGTTCAGCATGGAACCAGGATAGCAGATCCAGGCTCTTTGGCTTCTGCAGGATTCCAACACTTTTCCTCCTTCCTAATCCAGGAACTGAAGCGTAAAAGGCCTCACTCCTCTAAATCCAGGTGGGCCTGGGTGGACTCACCAAGAACAGGTAAAATTGTAGCTGGATTCTGAGGGAAAGCACCATAAGGATCCAGCAGGGATTCTTCAACACCAGAATAACAGGGATCCAGGCCCCTTGGCCTTTGCAGACTTCCAAGACTTTTCCTGCTTCTTAGTCCAGCAACTGCACCTTAAGAAGGCCCCACACCTCTAAATCCACATGGGTCTGGGGGAGCTCACCCGGGAGATTTTAGCTGGATTTTGAGGGAAAGCACCACAAGGATGCAGCAGGGATTGTCCCGCATGGAACCAGGATAACAGATCCAGGCTTTTCTCCTCAATCCAAGCCCTGAGAGGGAAGAGGCAGCTCCGGTGTTCCTCCAGCAGCAGGGCAGACACAGCCCCAGGCTGTGACTCTTGGAGCTGTGGGGCTGCCCCTGGCAAGGAGGAACCTCTAGCTCACTCCAACCATGACAAGAGAAAAAATATCCGGCTTTTCCAAGGGATGAAAGGTTCAAGGGATTAAGGCCCAGCCTCCTGCTGCCTTTCAGAGCCGCTGAACCGTGCAGGGATCGCTGTCAGCTGTGTTGGTTTAGTCGGGAGGCACAACAAAGCAGCCTGGCTTTCCCGGTGCCCGCACCTCCAAGAAGGATTCCCAGATTCCCGAAAACCCACGGGGGCCATGGAGGTGGTGAACAAAAGAGAAAAACCCTTCAACTTTTGACCCTGCCAAGGGCTTGTGGCACCGGGAATGAGTCAGGAGGCAGCTCCCTACCCTGTGTCTTGTCACCTCCTGCCACTGTTTGTCCTGGCCCCACAGGAGGGGCCCCAGGGCTCCTGGGAAGTTCTGCCCGTGGATGTGCCCTCCTGGGGTGGAAGGAAATAAATTAAGGCCTTCAGGTCCCAAGGCCAAACCACATTTGTGGTTTTGATCCATGGGATGAGAGCAGATTTGGTAAATCCAGACAAGCTGTGGCTTCCCCAGTATCCCTGGCAGTGTCCAAGGCCAGGTTGGACAGGGCTTGGAGAAACCTGGGATAGTGGAAGATGTCCCTGTCCATGGCAGGGGTGGAACAAAATGATCCTTAAAATCCCTTCCAAACCCAAACCATTCCAGGGTTCTAGAGCCCCTCTGCTCTGGAGGCAGGCTGGGAGAGCTGGGAATGTTCCCCTGGAGAAGGGAAACATCCAGGGAATCCTCAGAGCTCCTAGAGGGGCTCCAGGAGAGCTGAGAGGGACTGGGGACAAGGGATGGAAGGAAAGGAGACAGGAAATGGCTTCCCACTGGGAAAGGGGAGATTGGGCTGGCATCTTGGGATTTGGGGATTCCTGTCTGGGCTGGAATTCCCAGATTTGCTGTGGCTGCCCCTGGATCTCTGGCAGTGTCCAAGGCCAGGCTGGATGGGGTTTGGAGTACCCTGGGATAGTGGGAGGTTTTTAGTGGGAGGGGCTCAAACAAGATGAGATTTAAGCTTCCTTCCAAACGATTCCATGATTTTATGTTTCCAGCTTTTCCAAGCCTCCCAGGAAATCTCCAAGGAGCTCAATTCCATTCTTTATCCCAACAACAACAACAATTTTATGTGGTGGTGATCAGGCCATGGTTATGCTCAATTTTGGGTCACCAAACACCCAAGAGGAGCAGAAGAAACCCCTTTCCAACAACGACCAAGGTCAGGGGACACAGGAAGAGGCCCACACGTCTCCTAGATGGATTCTGAAAGCTGCAAAGCTGTTTCTTATCCCAAAATCTCCCTGAAGCTGGTTTTGCTTCAGCTGCACATTTGGTGTTTGGTGGTGTCTGGTCCCAGGACGTTGCCAAAGCTGCCTTTGAAGTGGGGCTTAGACAAGAAGCCCTGAGTCACCTCCCGAGGGACCTCCAGGCGGGTGACATCTGCCAGGCTTAATCCTGACCTCGGGAACAATGGGTGACTCACAAAGCTGAACTTTACCTCACTCCCAGATTAGCCCTGGCCACCTCCTTGGAGATCCCAAATATCAGGGAGTTCCTGCCCGGGATGATTCAGAGTGGAGATTAAGGCGGGAGAAAGCCCCAAGCCAAGCGGAATTATTGGCAAAGCTGAGTTCAGCAGGAAGTGTTTGCCTCTGCTGCTGCTCCAGGATCCCATTATCCCACCATTATCCAGCCCTTGGAAGATTTTCATCCACGTGGAAGGGCAGGAAGGACAAACAGGGCGGTGATTTGGGCTCACATGAGATAAGAAACCTCTTGGTGGATCACACAGGGAAGCTGAGCCCTGGTGACCTCTAAGCCAAGCTCTGTGCTAAGCTGAGCCTAAGAACCAGGTTCCTCCTGGACCAGGATTCTCCTGATTCACCAGCAGGAGCTCCACAATGAAGTCCTTGTTTTGATCAGTATTTTCCAGAAAAACACCAAAAAACAAGGATTTCCAGGACTATTTCAATCTTTGACAAAGCAATAAGTGGGAGCAGAGCCCAAATCTTCTGAAAATCAAAATTTCCAAATGTTTTCCTCTGTGTTTTTACCTTACAGCAGAAATTCCAACTTTCTCAAAGGCAAATTAAAAATAATTCACTCAACTTTTTAATCCTTCATGTGCTAAAAATCCCCTCACACAGCACAAAATTCTCCATCCTTACCTTCATCAGCTACTGCTGTCACCCCATCCCTGACTCAGCTTTCCTGGATTAAAAAAAACCCCATACAGCTGCAAATAAATTTATTATTCCTTAATAAACCCTTTTAGAAACAAGGCTGCTCATCCCCCACATTAATTAATTACACCCGAGGTCTGCCCTAATTAGCTGCTGCTAATGAGAAATTCTCACCTGTGCTGGGTTGGAGTTTTACCTGGGAGGAAGGGACACCTGGAAGCCAAAAGCTCAGCAAAATCCAGCTCGGACCTGCTCGTCCTGTTCCACATCTCCTGACCCAGAGGGATTTGCTTTGTGCAATTCAGGTTGTGGGGAGGAGAAGTTGTTATTCCCTTGATGATTCCTCGGGATAACAGGGAATTGTCACCAGGAAATGGCAGCAGATGTGGCTTGGTGGCAGTGGCCAGGGGAAAAAAAAGTCCTCTTCCTTTTAGGGGATCACTCCTCGGCCACTCCCTTCTTTCCCTGCATCCAGGCTCCTTAAAATTCCAGTTTTCCCAGTTGAACAGCTGAGCTGGCTGCGCTCAACTTATTCCAAAGGTTTGGAAGTGCCTCGAGCTCCAAGTTGCACTGGTCCCAGTGAGGTCATTCCCAAATCCCTGCACTGCAAAGGTGATTCCTGCTGCCTCCTCCTTTTCTTGTCAATAAAAAAAAAAAGAAAATCAACAAAATCAGCACAAATCATCAATGTGATCGACAATACAACCAGAACCGTCTCCACAAAAAATCCACTGAAGTCCCTGGGTAGCAGGATCCACAAGGCTTGGGAATTTCTGGAGATCAAGGAATTATTCAGATTGGAAAAATCTCTGAGGTCACTGACTCCAAGATGTGCCTGTTCCCCACCTTGTCCACAGCCCAGAGCACTGAGTACCACATCCTGGCATTCCTTGGACATGGATGGACCCATCCATCACCTTTGGATGTCAACTCCAGCCTAGATCCTTCTTTTTCCTGCTCTCAGCAGTCCGGAGGTCATCCAATATCCCTGAGGATCCATCCTCTTCTCCCAGGTACAAGTGACAGGACGAGAGGAAATGGCCCCAAGTTGTGCCCAAGGAGGTTCAGGTTGGATATTGGGATTTTTTTTAATATTTTTTTTTCACAGGAAGGGTTTTACAGCATTAGAACAATCCCACGGAAATGATGGACTCAGCATGTCTGGAAGTGTTCAAAAAATGTGGGAATGTGGCACTGGAGGGCATGGGTTTGTGGTGACCGTGGGGGTGGTGGTTGATGGTTGGACTTGATGATCTCAGAGGTCTTCTCCAAGCTTAGTAATTCCATGACTCTGTATTTGGAATAAAGAGACACAGACAGAGATCATCACCAGCCTGAAGCACATGGAATCATGGAATCCTGGAATGGTTTGGGTTGAGAGGAATCTTAAATCCCATCCCATTCCCACCCCTGCCATGGGCAGGGACAGCTCCCACTGTCCCAGGTGGCTCCAAGCCCCAGTGTCCAACTTGGCCTTGGACACGGCCAGGGATCCAGGGGCAGCCACAGCAAATCTGGGAATTCCAGCCCAGCCCCTCCCCCCCCTCCCAGCCAGGAATTCCTTCCCAAAATCCGACCCAAATCTCCTGTTTTTTGGTTTGGAGCCATTCCCTCTTTTCCCACCACATGGATCACACTCCACACAACTCTCCAGCCTGAGACTCCCATCCAGAGCCTTCCATCCATGGTCCTGTTCAGGTGCCACCCAAATGGTGAGGAATTGGGACAGGAAAACTTTTGGAATCACTGACCCTTGGCTCCAGGTGAGCTCATTCTCTCTCAGGAGTCTCCAGCAAGCTCACACATCCCCGTGGATCCATGGAATCCGAGCATTTTCCCACTCTGGATTTCTGCAATGGAACTGGTGCCAAAATCCTGCCTTTCTCCCTCCCTATGACTCCGTAGCCTCATCTCCAGTTCAGCCCACACGGAACCACAGCAGGACAAACCAGTGGCCACCTCCTCCTCCCCGTCCCCTCCTCCTTTCCAGGGAGCTCTGGATTCTATTCCCAGCTTCCCCCGGGGAGCAAACAGTCGCGGCCGTCGGATTTGTTTTAGGGTTTTGCTGGAATTTCCTGGGGTTGGAGCGAGGTTAACCACAGCCAGGTCTCATGGCCGTGTCCTCAGCATTGCCTATTGTTCCCTGCTAAGGTGGCTGGGCCTGGTTTTCTTGGAAGGCCGGGATGTTGTTTGGTGTTCTGGGCCCGGCGCTCCATGGTGACGGAAAGGAGGAAAGGGGAAGGAGCAGCTCTTCCTTTTTTTAGGCCTGTGGCTTGGAGAGAGGGCCCAGTGTCACCGAGAGGTCACCCCGAGCTTGCTGAGACGGGATTTGGGACAGTGGGAGGCTGGAACCAGCTCTCTGCTTCCATAGGAGTCCCTGGAGAGAGGCTCCGGGAAAAATGTCCGGAATCTCCCACTTCTCCCTCCTTCCACCAGGCTGTTCCAAAAGGCTTTTCTCCCGAGAAAAGGAGAGGGAGGGCCATTCCATAAAAAGCTTTTTTTCCTGCTGGGACGGGATCAGCCGCGTTCGTGCTGTGTCCCGACCTTTTGCTACTGGAAAGCGGAATTTCCCCGGCTCTGCCAAGAGTCCATCCCTGTCCTGGCTGCCGGCGGTGCTCCCTGGTGGGAGGACACGCTCCTTCTCTGGCCACAGGGACACAAATCCTTCCCAGCTCGGCTCCGTCAGCGCCTCAGACTGGAAACTGAGCTCATCCTCATGGATGCACCCCGGAACCTAGGGCTGGGCTCGGATTCGTGCCTGGAGGGAAGGGAAGGAGCCAAGCACGACTCCTTTGGCTCCACAGGGTTATTCCAAGGAGTCAAAAACAGGAACTGTGTGATGCCATGCATCAGAAACCGGGCAAGGAATGAGGGAATCTGGCTGCTAGGTTAAATCATGGAATGGTTTGTTGGGAAGGGCTGTAAATCCCCTCCCCCTGGATACCTCCCACTACTCTCCCAGTTTGCTCCAAGCCCCATCCAACCTGGACTTGGACACCTCTCACTCCCTGCTCTGCGATCCAATATCTCACAGGGTTTTTATTCCTCCTTTCCCACCCTTTTCCCAGGAATGTCTGCCCAAAGTGGAAACCTTGGATGGAGTCACTTGTCCACAGCTCATGGATTGAAGAGGAGAAGACCCTGAAGAAACAAGGCCACCTTGGCCCAAGGTTTCTGCCTGTCATGGTTTAGAGGAGGTGACACACACACACACACGTCCTCCTCGTGCCCTTCCCAGCTCTTTGATGGATCCTTCCCAACTGGAGATGTCTGATGATCCCATGAATTAATTGGCAAATTCATTGGGAGAGCCTAAAACTGACAATTCACAGATTAAACCACACATTCCACGGGGCTTGAAAGCCTTGAGTAGCAAGAGGTACCTGAGTAACTCATATTTCACTTTCCAGTGGTGGAATTCCATTGGAATGTTGGATTTCCACTGAAACAGGGCTGAAAAACGGTCTGCAAAGGAATTTCATGGAATCATAGGGAAGTTTGGGAAAGAACTTAAAGCTTATCCAGTCCCATCCCTTGCCATGGGAAGGGAAGCCTCCCATTGTCCCAGGTGGATCCAAGCCCCAATGTCCAACTTAGACTTGGACTCTGCCAGGGATCCAGGGGCAGCCACAGCAAATCTGGGAGTTCCAACCCAGACCCTGCCCATCCTCTGAGTAAAGATCTTCCTGGCATCTGACCTAATCTGATCTTAATAATTTTAATTTGATCTGACTTTCATTTAAATTTTTATCCACCTCCCCTCGCCTCCCCTTCCCCCAAAATCTACCACTACGAGATTCCCCAAAGATCTCAGCATGGTCCTGGATGATGGGACTGGAATTCCACAGAGCTCTCAGCTCTGCAGCAACAGGACCCAGGTACCTTCACCAGTTGGGAGCAAGTTTTTGTGGAATATTTGTATCTCATCTGAAAAAGCCTCTTCCTAGCACCAGATCTAATTTGATTTTAGAGAATTTAATTGGATCTGACTTTCTTTTTAATTGTATCCACCTTACCTGCCCTCTCCCAGAATCCATCATCACAAGATTTCCATGTTCCTGGCTGACGGGGCCAGGGGCCTCTGCATGAACAGGACTCAGTCAAAATTCACCTGTTGGGAACAAGTTTTTGTGGAATATTTGGATGCCAGGCCTAGGAATTTTTGGCCTGGGATGGCTCTGTTGTCAGCAGGATCCTCAGGACTGTAAAAGAGGGAGTGTCACAATCCTGAGGCCTGGCCAGTGGGAAAAGGGACATATAAACAAACTGGTGGGAAAAGGGACACTTCAAAAACCCAAACCCCTCCCCAGGAAAGGGCCAGAAACCCCAAAACCAGCCAGGAGTGAAGGCTGTCCCTCTCGGAGGACACCACCCAACACACCTCATTAAAAACCTTTTGTCTTCCTCCTCCCAGGCCCTGCGCTGCTGTGTCCCACTCCTGGGAAGGGGCAGGGAAGATTTCTGTGGCTTAGTCAGGCCACGATCCGGGATAAAAATGGCTCTGGAAGCGAAGGGGATGAGTCACCCATCCCAAAGCCCAGCAGTCGCCAGGCCGGGCCCTGTAACGAGCTGTTGACACCGCTGGGAAATGACTGCGAGCGAGAGCAGCCTCTCGTCTCTGCCTCGAGCACCCTTGACCTCGCTTTGGGATGTCACGAGTGGCCTGCGGGACACATGAATCCAATTATTTTTTTCCTAAAATCGCCCTTCGAGGGCCTCATTCTGCTGTCGGCCCCCACCCCTCTGCCCAGCTTCCAGAAAAACCCCGTTAAGTGTCCTCCCCCAGCAGCAGCAGCAGCAGGGCAGTTTGTTATAATTAGTAATTAATTATTAATCCCTGGGGTGCTCCAGGAGAAGCCAGAGAAGGTGGGACACAGAGGCGAGGTTGGGCTCAGCATCATCTCTTGGGTGTGGAGATGCTCCAAGGATTTTTTTGGGAGGGGTGAAACAACCCATGGATTCCTCCTGCAGGAAGAGGAAGGGAATAAAGAAGGGGGAAAGGGGAACGGGAAAACCACTGGATTCCAGTGCTGCAGAGAGGAGGAGGAAGGAATCCAAGGAGGAACCTCCTGGTCGAGCCCAGCAGCAGAATCTGCCACGATTTCATGGAAAACTGGGCAAAAAAAAGGACTTCCCTGTTTTGTTGGCTTCCCCTACAAAACCTTTCCCCTGCCTGCTCCCAGAACATTCCCAATTGTCCCAGTCTGCTCCAGCTTTGCCCTCTGGAGCAGCTTTGGGCACTGCGAGTGCTGCCTCCAGCCAGGGCTGGAAATCATCCTTGGTTTTGGGCAGGGAAACGAGGCTGGAGCACCCTGGGCCAGGCTGGGAAGGAACCTGGCTGAACATCAGGAATTTGGGCCAAGGAGGTCAAGGCAGGGTTGAACTCGAGCTCCAGAAAAGTCCAAAACTTCCTGGGCAGCTCAGTCCCGGGGCTGGGAATTTGTTGGGAAAGTTGGAAGAGCAGGTCAACCCTCTGAAGGTGCAGCTCCATCAGGAAGGAGTGAAGTCCTGGGAAGGAGCTTCCAGTGAGGTCTGGATGTCCCATTCCTGCTTCTCCCTCTCTCCAAGGCTTTGCTTTCCATGGAAAATGTGCCAGGAGGATAAATTTAGACCAGAGCTGTCCAGGAACATCCAGAGCCACTGGGATATTCACACATCACCTGAGTATTTTCAAGTTCCAGCAGCTCATTCCCAGTCCCAAGCTCCCCATTTTCCAGTTCCAGCAGCTCAAACTCATTCCAAACTCCTAATTTTCCAATTATGGTGGCTCATTCCCAGTTCCAAACTCACCATTTCCCAGTTCCAGCAACTCATTCTCAGTTCCAAACCCCCCATTTTCAAGTTCCAACATCTCATTCACATTCCAAACTCCCCATTTTCCAGTTACAGCAGCTCAAACCCAATTCCAAACTCCCCATTTCCCACTTCCAAGTCTCATTCCCGGTTCTACCATATCAAACCCAGTTTCAAACTCCCCATTTTCCAGTTGCAGAATCTCAAACCCAGTTCCAAGCTCCTCATGTTCCAATTCCAGCAGCTCATTCCCAGTTTCAAACTAGTTTTCCAGTTCAAACATCTCAAACCCAGTTCCAAGCTCCTCATGTTCCAATTCCAGCAGCTCATTCCCAGTTTCAAACTAGTTTTCCAGTTCAAACATCTCAAACCCAGTTCCAAGCTCCTCATTTCCCAGTTCCAACAGCTCACTCCCACTTCCAAACTCCTCAATTTCCCTGTCCCAACAGCTCATTCCTGGTTTCAAACTCATTTCCCAGTTCCAACATCTCATTCCCAGTTCCAAACCCCCCATTTTCCAGTTCCAGCAACTCATGCCCAATTCCAAACTCCCTGTTTTCCAGTTCCAAGCCTCATTCCCAGTTCCTGACTCCTCATTTTCCAATTTTGGTGGCTCATTCCCAGTCCCAAACTCCCCATTTCCCAGTTCCAGCAGCTCATTCCCGATTCCAAGCTCCTCATTTTCCACTTCCAAGTCTCGTTCCCAATTCCAAACTCCTCATTTCCGGCCCTGTGCTGAGGATGTGGCCAAGCTGTGCCACAGCCCAGCAAGGGACAATTCCTTGTCACCCAGGAGCCACAAGTGACATCAGCAGGACACCAGTGACCCCTGGATGCCACCACCCCCAGGGACCACATTCAGGCACCACTTCCAGCTAAAAAACAGGGGGGGGAAGGGGGAAAAATGATAGAAAAGAAGGATTTAAAAAGGGAGAAAAGGGGGCGGGGGCAAGAAAATAAAAAAGTTCTGGAGTGTGAACTGACAGTGACCCGTAGGAAAAATGTTGCATCCAAACTTTTCCCATCGAGCCCTGGAAAATTTGTTCCTTATTAAAGAAAGGGGGGGGGTGGGGGGTGGGTGCATCCAGTTCAAAGGAGAAGCTGGAGCAGGGAAGAATTTTGCGGCTGCTCCTGTGGTGGATTTCTTTTTTTTTTCCATTTGCCTTCCCGGCTCCTTTCCTTTCCAACCCCAATTTGCCCTGAATCTCCCAATTCCTGCCCAGTGAAAAA
>VZTR01026456.1:107396-125740 GCA_013400775.1 Chaetops frenatus | reverse complement strand
TACCTAGTGCATCTATCCTAGTTTTATTTCATTAAGTTCATAGCCAATGGTGGGAGACCATTATTGACTAGTCTCACCTCCATAGTGAAGGCCAGAGAATTTCAGCATTAAAGTTTTTAATACAAATACAGAGGAGCTAGTTTCCTCATTCTTCAAGCCTTAAAAAAACCAAATATTGTTACAAACATAAAAGAAATATATCTGCATTTTAATTATTTCAGCTTTTGTAGTTATAATGTTCAAGATGTTCATCAACCTGGTATTTTTCTGAATTGACAATGAAATGCATCTTTCCTTTTGAAGTAAGACTTGTTTTGCTGAAAAAAAATCTTTTTGTTTATCATACTGTGGACCTCAATGCTTTAATTCTATTTTGTTACTTGACCTGGTTTAGGTTTTCCTTCTAGAAAAGCAGGTTTGATGCTTTAAAGAATTACTGTTTCAACTAATCTCTACAAATTTTTTTTTAAATGTGGAGTTCCTTTTCTTCCCCCCTTACGCTCATCATCTCTTCAGGATTCTGTTTTGCTTTACATTTATTTGTTCTACTTCCATTCACTGTCATGACCTGCTGCATCATATGTGTGCTGATAGCTCACTGTTCCAGTCTTTGCAGTCCTGGGAGGCTGCTTGATGACTTGTGCACTTTTTTGTGCTATTCAAGCACACATGTCAACAAAATTTCTTGAAATTGGGAAAGATAAAACTGAGTTGCTATTATTTATTGGTTCTTCAACACAGATATCTCAGGTACAATCCATGTCCATATAGCAAGTGGCAGCTCTTTTGACTTGCTCAGATAATGACTATGACCTTGGTGATATTGAACTCCTAATAGAAGTCATGATTGTAAAATTCAAAGCATGTTTTTACTGTCCCAGCTGTTAAAAAATTCAGGATTAAATTAAACCTGGGTGTTGTTGTTGTTGTTGTTGGTTTTTCTGATCAGGTCTAAAGCAAGAAATTAGAAACTTTAAATTATAATCTGATAAATTTCTTCCATGTTCCTTACCTGTTTGATATCAGTGTTATCTAGGTGTGCATGTCTAGCAGTCCACCCACCCAATTTAGAAAGAAGGATGTTATGAGGGATCCTGTCAAAGACTTTACAGAAGTCCAGATAAATGACATCTGTAGTCTTTCCTTTGTCCATTGATGCAGCCACACCATGGTAGAAGGCCACTGGGTTGGGCAGGCAGGATTTGCCCTTGGTGAAGCTGTGCTGGCTATCTTGAATCACCTCCCTGTCTCTCATATGCCTTAGCACAGCATCTAGGAGGATCTGTTCCATTATCTTCCCAGGCACAGTGGTGAAGCTGACAGGTCATAGTTCCCAGGATCCTCATTTCTATCTCTTTTAAAGATGGCACAACGTTTTCCATTTACAAGTCAACAGGAATATCCCATTTGCCATGACTTTTCAAATATCATGGGGAGTAACTTGGTAACTACATCAAGCAGTTTCCTCAGGGCTTTGTGATGTATCTCATCTAGTCCCATCCAGAGGGTCAACAGCTTAGACTCCTGGTAGACACCAGTGACCGGTGTATATATCAGTGACCCAGGGATGTATATTGGGATCAGTGTTATTTAACATCTTCATTAATGACATAGATTAAGAGATTGAGTGTGCCCACAGCACATTTGTGGATGGCACCAAGAGGAGCAGTGCTGTTGACATACCTGAAGGACAGGATGTCATCCAGAAGGAGCTGGACAGCCTCAAGAAGTGAGTGCATGGGAATTTTGTGAAGTGTGACAAAACCAAGTGCAAGGTTCTGCACCTGGGTTGGGTGTCAATAAGGGCTGGGGGATGAATAGAACAAGAGCAGCCTTGCTGAGGACTTGGGGGAGCTGCTGGATGAGAGGCTGGACATGACCCAGCAGTGTGCACTCAGCCCAGAAAGCCAAACCTGTCCTGGGCTGCAGCAAAAGCAGCGTGGCCAGCAGGGCGAGGGAGAGGATTCTGCTCTTCTACTCCATTCTGGTGAGACCCCACCTGCAGTGCTGCATCCAGCCTTGTCCTGTGAGGCAAGGCTGAGAGAACTGGGATTTTTCAGCCTGGAAAAGAGAAGGCTTCCCTGTGATCTAATTGTGGCCTTCCAGTGCCTGAATGGAGCCTATGAGAAAGATGGAGACAGATTACTTACACAAGCATGTAGTGAAAGGACAATGGGGAACGGCTTCAGATTCAAAAAGTATAGATTAGATAAGGCATCAGAAAGAAATTCTTTACTGTAAATATGGTGAAGCACTGGAACAGGTTACCCAGAAAAGATGTGGATGTCCAATGCCTGGAGGACAGATTGGATAGTCTAGTAAAAGGTGTTCCTGGCTGTGGCAGGGGAGTTGCAACTAGATGATCTTTAGGGCCCCTCCCAGCCCAAGCCATTCTATGATTCTACGATTCTACGATTCTATAGTTTTATGATTCTATGAAAATCACTATCCAGTTGTAAGGCAGATTTAATACAGTGTTTTATTTATCCTTTTAAATATTTACTTCATTTCGTTTTATTTGCATTTTGCTTAGGATTTTCCCACAAAGGACACTTTATAAAAGTAAGTTGCATTGTTTGGTAGACTGTGTGAAATATTTTCATGAAATACTTTTTTATGCATAAAAGGATTTTGGGAAACCTGTGTGTGTTGTACCTACAAGCACCCAGTCACGGAGGAAAGACACAGATCCTCCACAATTAGGAGAACAGCCAAGGCCCCCAAAAAGGAGACCGTTTATTATTGATACACCATTTATATAGGGTTTGCAAAGTGTGACAGGATTGGAAGAAGAAATCCCACCTTTCACTCAGACTGGCGAAGTGACCGGTCAGTCAGCTTTCCTTCTCCAGGAAGGAATGTAAGCAAAGCCATTGTTTTTAGTACAGTGCATGAGAAAATCTGACTCAAGAACATAAACTTTTCAGAAGGCTTTCAAAAACAGGGGGACATGTGTGTTTCTGAGCTCTGAATAACTGTGCAGATGTTGTACCCGGCTAACAAACAGCACAGATTTTTGACAGAGTGTTTAGCAATTGGAGAAGAACAAAACTGTTTAGAAAACTGCATGGTTTGAAAGATAAATATTAAACTCTTTTATGTTAGGAAATAATTTTAGGCAAGTAGCTGGTATTGTAAAACAACAATTTCTTATAAAATATGAAAAGGTTTAGTCTGGTATTCTCAGCATAGATAAATGTACTTTATTGGTTACATAACTTGCATGATTCTGACAAGGAAAGCTTAGAAAATCTCAGCTACTTTGTTGGCAAGCAGCAATAAAATTCTGTTTATTAAAAAGTCAAAGAATTACAAATAGTAAAAGATCACTGAAAGCCATAATAAAAATATCAGATTTGTTGCATGCTTTTTATAGAATTTAAATACTGAGATATATTTTTGGTTGATGTTTCAAGCTTTGGAACATATTATATATTACTGTCAATTTTTTTTATACATTTTAAAATGTAATTGAAATAAAATTAAACTGTTTTCTTTGGCATAACAGTACATATATCAGGACAATGTACAATCATGTTATTTTGAATTTAGGGATTTTATATTTTTCTTATTTTATTTGGATGCCCAGGGGGATGCAGAATTATACAACATTGAGGAATAAGCAGCATATACAAAAATGTTGATCTAATCATGCTGTGCCAGTGTATTGTATCACAACAGCTTTATTCTTTCTATACGTTTTAGAAAGAAGTATTATGTAATAAAACTTTACTTAATCTTTTCAATGCTCTGATTCTATCATGGTTAAGCTCTTTGACTTGTTTTGTCAGAAAGGGAAGTTTGCTCCTAAGGGGCAAGTACCAACTCCTTAATACCTTCTATCTACATGACTAAAAAGTCTGGACCACAAGCACAAATAGGAAGAGCAAAACACTTAGTCTGAAGACCTGATGCTTATTCAATACACATTTTACAAGGTTTCTAACTCAGACAAGCCTGATGCATGAATATGTGAAGGCTCATTTGTACCTGGAGTCCATTGAAAGACTCAGTTTATTTTCAGTGTAAAAGAAACTTGGTTTGAGTGTGTTGAGACTGCTGCATGCTGTGATACAAAGTGTGATTAGTGAGAACAATGGGGAGATTTGTTTAAAAATTACTCTTGATTTAAACTGAAACACCAATACAGGAACATGAATGCTTACTGCAGGATGGACTATATATTAATTTTAGCATTTAGCTTTCTGGAGAGTGGCAGATTTAAAATCCAGGGAAAACTTTTGCATACTTTGTTTTTAAAATTGGTGGAATGAAGATATGCATCAAAAAGCTGTAAAGCTAAAAATCAGAGTAATGAATGGAAGGTGAACTGAGGTAATTACACTTCATTTACATTGCTTGCTGTGGGAAAGCAAACTACTGCCTTTAGTTCTAGAGACATCCCCATCTCTTATTTTATATTTGGATTAAAATTGGGGCTTGCCCTGTGCTTACTGAACTTTTGTTGCATGTTGAGGTTAACGCTGCTCAGGCTCCACTCTCTCCATGGTGGGAAGGGAAGAGATTTGGAAGGGCAGCAATATAAAAACCTGTGGGTCGAGGTAAAGACAGTTTACCAGGTAAAGCAAAAGCTGCCCAGTAGCAAAGCAAAACAAAAAATTAATTCACTGTCTCCCATGGCAGGCATGTGTTCAGACATATCCTGAAAAGCAGGGCTCTGCCATCAGGGAGCCTAGCAGTGACCAGGGAAGACAAATGTCAGCACTCCAAACACCCTCTTTTTCTCATTCTTTCCCCAGCTTATATTGATGACCATGATGTCATATAGCATTAAATATCCATTTTGACTGTTGGGGTCAGCTGTCCCAGCTGTGTCCCCTCCCAACTCCTTTTGCACCTCCAGCCTCTTTGATGGTGGGGTGGAGTGAGAAACAGAAAAAAGCCTTTAGGCTGTGTAAGCCGTGCTCAACAATAGCTAAAACATTTCTGTGTTATTAACACTGTTTTAGTCACAAATCCAAAACACAGTGGGATACAAACATCTATGAAGAATATTATCCTAGACAAAACTAGTGCACTCAGAAATGTGAGTTTTGAGTGAAGTCTCATTCTCTGTCTCCGTTAAGTCTCCCAGAAACCAGTGATAATGGTCCCAGACATTTGTGAAATACAGAGCTGATGGCCACCTTGCTAAGACATTAGGCCATGTAGAAAATAGAAGGCTAGGAATCCAGCCCTGCCCTCCCCTGGATGAGGAGAGACTGAAGTCCTAGATCCTGCTTCTGTCAGAGTGTATGCATTTCTCTTATACATCATAAGAGAAAAGCAGAGCACTTCTTGAATAAGAGATCAGAAGCTCAGTTTCTACCCTTTCTGCTCAGCTAGGTACAAGCCCCTCTTGTCTATTTGGTTCCTGTTCCTAAGACTATTGCATTCCTCACTGCCAGTGGTTTTATTTCAAGAAGACTGAAGAAGTCATTAAAATTGAAAAGAAAAACTGTGTCCGAAAGATGAAAGAAGGCAGTCTAGACTTTGGCAACATTAACTTAAGTACATAGGGAGACAGGCCAAAAAAGATCTTGTGGAGCAATTTGCTAGCAGCATAAAAATGAATAATATATTTTATTTTTTAATATATCAGAAGCAGAACACCTGCCAACAAAATTTGTAAACCAACATTTGATTGATGTGTAAAAGAAATAATGTCAGAAGATGATATGGTCCTGCATAAAAGATAAAAGAATTCTCTGCACTGTTATTAACAATGATGGCCATTAGAGAAGTTTTTTTCTTTGTGGGTGTCATGTCTAAGGAACTGTCCCAAAAATGTTTTATAACAAACTAATGGCTTTGTATTGTCAGGACAAAATTAATTTTGTCCTAAAAGCTTTAAAGAAAATCAAATATGAGATTGTTGATCTTGTTTGTAATGGATTGTTTAATGCTTAAATTTGCTTCAGTATCAGATGAATGAAGTAATTTAATGACTATTTTCTAAAGGACATCAAAAGCATGTAGGAAATTAAAGATTTTTATGTCTGATTGCTATTTCAGGCAAATATTGAAGGAAATATGCTAAATAATATCAACTAAAGACACATAATATACTTAATCTAAAGGATTAGACTATGACTAAACATAGAACATTTGGATAAGTCTGTGATTCCCAAATGGAGTAGATGTATTATTTCTCTTTAAATGTTAACAAACATGTATATGTTATCTGCTTGAAACCCCCACATGTATTTTCAAGAAGCTATCAACTAGATCCTTCACCACTGGCTGATAAAGAAACAAAATTACCAATGAGTAAGATGCAATTTCATGACCAATAATAGGTAAAAGGGTGGAAATTAAAAGGTAAATTTAAGTGGTTACTTGCTAAAATAGGAAAGGTAACGTAGATATCCCACAAGTTTTGGATTTTGAAATTGCCTACATGTTCTTATGTAACTCAGGATAAGGGGTGAATAGCAAGGTCCTAAAATTTGGTGTTGTTGTGTAGCTCTTCAACTTGAACAAAACTGAAATTGACTGAATCTGCTATAAGATTTCAAGTACAGAGTACCCAACAAGAAGGTTGATGAAATTCAAGATTCAGAAATGTCAAATAATACATATGAAGGGAAAAGTCACCTCTGAGTTTACAAACACGGGTAGGGACTAAATCAGGTATAAAGTCCCAGAAATGAAGCTTTTTAACAGATTATTTTATGTATCTGATTGTCAAATGCAGAACTACAATAAAACTGGAAACTGCAAAAAGAGGGTAAACAGTGAAATAGAAAATCAAATTATAACACTGTAACAGCATTACACCTCTCTTTTTTATGCTCCCACAGTTCTGATTTCTTCTCCTAGATAAGATTTCGAGAATGGCAGAAAAAGACGGTCTTAAGTATTCAGACTACAAAATGGTTGACTGAAGTTAGGAATGATACAGACATATAAGTTCAGGAAAAATCAAGATTAAGAAAAAGATTTTCATACGACATAAATTAAAACCATAGATTTCATTTTCCTAGGATGTTTGGCTTTCCAGAATATGAGTCAGTTAAAAAAACCATAAAACAAAAAACAAACAACTGGAAAAAATTCTGCAGAAGGAATTAGATCCACAAAGCAGATGCAACCTTTTGCTTAGGAACTTCCTAAATGTAAGGTTACTAATATTTTTGACAATTTATGAGAGAGAACTATTGCCCTATTCTTGCCCCATTTTCTTATAATTTCCCATAGGTATCTTTCCTGGGCATGGGACAGATTAGATGGACCATTGTTATGACCTCGGGAAGACTGTTCTTTCATTCTTATACAGCCCATTTATATGTAGTCACAATTAATTTTTCTCCCTCATATTGAACTTGAAAATCTACTGTGGTGATATAATTTTTTTTCTGTGTATATTCTAATAGCTGGGCTATATTTGACTATATTTATATTAGCCATCATAAAAATGACTAAAGACACAAATGAACAGAATATTTTGTGTAGAAAATCAAGAATCTAATCCTGCAGTAGGTGGAGAACTAGGGTAAATGTCATAAATATTCATACTATAATTTAAATTCAAATGTCTTTAAGAGACCTGAGGAATTAGATCCATTGTCCTTGAAAAAACTACTTATGCATGTAAAACATGTAATCTATAGGTGTTATTTATTACATCATAAATAGGGCTTTTTTCCTCATACATTGAATACTGAATACAAACTCTTTGAACTGGTAAGTGTCTGAAGTTACTGTAATACTTGTAGTATTTTGACTAAGGATTTACATCTTAAGGTACTCATCAGTGTTTCCAAATCAAGAAAAACCTGCATTGCAGCTAATGGAGTGAAGAACTATTTTCTATCTGGGGGCAGATACAGAAAAAAACCAGCTATCTAAAATGGAATGTACATGAATCCAAAAGTCCACATTTGAAGTCCATAAACCTGCTTCTCAACCTTTGGCCTAGAACTACAGATACTTTAACTGCTCTAGGACAGGTCTTGTAGTTAGCATGTCTGATTTGGGAGACCCTATATACAAACATTTACATACCTCAGCTCTATATGCGGGTTTGACTTCGGAAACTTCTTCTATAAGCTCTTGATTTAATTAATTTATTTTCCATTCTAAAAACGTTCCAAAATATTACTTTTAATGTATATAAAGCAGATTTTTTACTTTCTGTGAGGAAAAGCAGATTATTTCTTTAACTTTGTAAGCAGCAAAGATGTTATTTGATATAAGAAGTGATTGAAAGAAAGAATTATCTCTGGCTCCACACTTGGATGCTGTGAGCAAAATGAAGAGATTCTCAAAGCTAGCACATGCTGGTAGATTTACAGCTCTGCTGTAATTGGCGAAACAGTTGGCAAAACATGTTTATATAAAACTCATGAAAAAAGACTTCTTTTCTTCACATACTCAGTCTTCACAGGATTTCTTTTCCTCTTTCATTTTCACTATAGCGACAGATAGAAATTGAGAGGTTTTACAAAGACATTTTTACAAAGAAACAAAATTGTTTACCTTATTGATAGAAAGCAGAAATTACTCAGTTTTAGTAAGATCTTTCCAAGACCCCTTTGTGAAATTAAGTACTATCCAATGGGCTAAATGAGTTACATAGGAATATACAATCCCTGTCCTGAAAGTTTTCTAATCTATGTAATTAGCACTGGAACCACGAAGTTACGGTAAACACATTTTCAAAATATTTCCCAAACTCTTCATTAGGGTCCATAAAAAGTTGTAGTTTTTTAGAAAACTCTTTACAACAGGAAAGAAAAGTTAAGTCTACATAGGTCTAGTTTGTCTCTTCTTGTTTTCTTTTTTGCTGTGTTTTGCATGGTAGAGAAATCTCATCAGAAGTGTCTTATTCTTCTGACCCAGCTCCCTTTGAAAACTATTTTGTCATCCTTCAGCTCCTTAAAGGAAAAGATGAAAGCAAAAATATGGATGTGTTTGTAATAAGGATAATGAAAGTTGAAAGGCAAGTAGAAGCATTGGAGGAAGAGTGAAATGTGGATACTGATAGATGCTCAGCAGAGAGAGATGGAAATGATGAGTCTGTAATGTGACTTAATGACTCTTCAGCAAAGAACAAAGAACAATGCTGAAAGCAGACACTTGAGATTTCAGTGAGCATCTGAAGTCCATGTGAAGAGATTAGATTGATTAGAGACAATACTATATAAATTTCTTGTGACTTTCTTTGACACAGTGTTTAATCTACTACTGACAGCTGAATAAAAATATTTCGATACAAAAATATATCTGACAACAGCCTCAAAATATAATACTAAAGGGCAGCAAAGATCAGCACACAACACTCCTAACAGTTTAAGCTGGTTACATTCTGACTGGAGCTGGCCAAAAGGATTTTTTTTTAAAACGAGTTTTGCTTTTCTTAATGTAGTATGTGTTACAGATGTATTTTTTATTTCTGATTTTTTTTGAATCTCCTTTGGTTGTTTTGCAGTGTGTTTTCTCAAAAAAAGATAGATATTTATCTGGTAAATGATGATGACACAAAGCTATTCCTGAAGCTAATTCCTCAGCTTCTCAGACTGAGTTTGATAAAGAAGCTGACAGTTTATTGGCTGGAGATGATTTGTATGATAATTGCTTCCTGCATTGCTTTTGCTTTGTTTTGTTTTCCTCTCCTCTCTTCATGCTTAATCTTTAGAACTTAATCTGCTATCCATATTGATATTTGATTTTAATCTGGCATAAATCTTTTGATGGATGATCATACTGAATATTAAATATTTGGACTATGTCATGAAATCATTTGAATATAATAGATTTTTTACTGTCCTGAGTGCAATATAAACTATTAATTACGTAGTGTCTTTTCTATTTTACCAAGATGTGGACAGTATAGATATAATAAAATCATCTCTTGTTGTCTTACAGTAGAAAATGTACAATGAGCTTGATGAAAGGAAGCACATTTTATAACCATGGTAACTGTCATTAACATCTGTAGATTCCTCTCTCTCTTATTTCTCTGTGAAGATTGAAAAACATCATTAATTTTTGTTGATTTTTGTTTTTCTGCAAAAGGAGAAAATGGAAAATCAGTGATGGGCATAATTGTAAATCACATATGGCTAAGTATTTAGGAATCAATGGTACAATGAGTATGGCAGGCAATAAAAAATATTTCGATTCAAATAAATTTGTCAGAGATAGAATTAGCCTTCCCACAAAATCAGTTTGTCTCTGTAGTATCTCTGCAAGCATTTAAATGATACCTCTAATGATACTTTGTGAAAAATGTTGATGGATATAGTTATTTTCAAATGTTTTTTGAAGAGAATCTGATACGTCTTTGTCAAACTGCATCCATATGCCCAAAAATCTTAGAGGATTTATGCAAGAAAGAAGCCTTTGTGAGATGATTCTGACAGATTATTCCAGAATTTAGCAATAGTGTGGTTTGAGAAAGGCAAGATTCCTGCTTGATGCAGAAAGACGGCTAACTGTATTTCAATGATATTTTAGAACCACCAGTCATTAACACAGGAATTCAGTAAACAACATTACTGTGCTACTGTATTTAAGGGGTAATAGTCTCCTCAACTCAAATTCAAACACCGGCAGAGTGTCTCAGATGAAAGGCCGTGAATGCGCAAAAGACAAGGCTTTCAGATACCATACATCTCTTTTGTAGGTTGCCTGGAGTTATAATCCTATTGCAAATCTGTTGCTAAGGCATGTTCTCCTGACTTCCTGCCTGCCGTGGAGAACTCCAGGAGGAACGAAGGCATACTGCCCACATTGTGTCACTACCCAGAAGTCGGGAGTGGTTCCACCCTTCTACTCCTTTTCTTGGAATGAGAACTAATAAATGGATGATTTATGTTAACTGATTACAGATTCTGTGTGCCTATTTGCCCTTTATTCTAGATGATTTAAATCTGTGTGTACAGCAGCTCCCCTGTGATCTTTTGTAGGCAGTCACAAAGGCTTCTCTTATTCTTGGAAGTGCTGCAGAAGCTCTTCTTGCCTCTCAAAGGAATTTTCAAAAACAATCCATGGAAAAACAAAACTACAGGATATAAAGATGCAGTCAGTTGAGGAGAGGGGTAGAAGAAACAAAATTCTTTATGTTTCCAGAACATTACAGAAAATTTAAAAAACTTAGAATATCCCATTAAAATCCTGTTTCAAAGCCTTTGAAATTAATACTTTCATTTTGAAAGAGGAGTCATACCAGAGACAACATGTAGCTGCCTTTTGTCTTCTGGATTTGACTGTGCATCTAAATTGGCAATTATAGGTTGAAACTGGCTTCTGGTTTTAAGAGAGTTTCAGTGTAATCTAAATTGCATTCTGTAATGTGAGAAGGTTGTTTATTCTTTGAAGTGAGTCAGATTTCCATAGATACTGTGTTTTGTGAGAGTGAGTCTTTCAAAAGATTGAGTGCGTCAAAGTGTAAATTTATAAAACAATAAATTAAATGTTAACATCTCTGGACATTCAAAAATATGATGCAAAACCAAAGCACTCAGAATTTTAAAATTAGTTCAAAATAGTATTAAATTGAAGATGATCTTTATTTGCTGTTTTGATTTTTAACTCAGAATATATACAGCTACTGTCTTTTCTTTACAAACCCAAAGATGACAAACTTTTCAAGACACTTGATGTTCCTTTATAAACTATTATCTGACAAAAGGAGTCTAGGCTTAAAAACCAACAACATATACTATTATGAGAGTTAGTAAAAAATCATGAGTTGACAATCCTGAGACATTACAAAAGACTATATATTAAAGCATTCTTTATAGGTTTTGTGGGATCAACAGAAGATGTCCTCATGCATTGTTAGCAATTCTCTATGTACAGCATTTTACATGCAGCTCTTCATGATGCATTTAGATGTCCCTGTCACAGTTAATCTGTGTGCTGGTAGAAAAATACATTTCATATTTAAATGTCATTGTCTTCTTTTCCTTCCTGTTTTCTTCTACATATTTCTTCCCTATATCTTTAAAATGTCTGTGCTTATTCTTCTCTATAAAACATTAACTTAAAAATAAAAAACCTTTTTCAAATGTAGCAATGTTCTTATGTTGATTTTAATGTGTACTGCCTTCTCATATATTTTAAATCCGTGGGTATTTTCTGATTTAAGGTGGCATTTTGTCCACATTGTTATGAAGGATATTATTAAAGGAAAAAAATAGAAAATAGTCTTTTTTTATTACTTCTCCATGATACAGTGAAATAATACTTCAGAGTATAAAAGGAATACCTGTCTGGAAAAGTCTGAAAAAAATCTTAGTGTTATCAGAGTATTGAGTCATTCAAATAATAAGAATACAGTATGCCTAAACCTAAGATAATTGGATGTAAGTAGGTTTCTCAAGTATGGGGAGAAAAAAAAAAAAGTATAAATGCAAACACATCTAAGCTTTGGAAATTTATATTAATAAATATAATTATCAAATAAATGTTTGTAAAGTAAACTGTTATATATCCAAATTAGATTTACTTTGAGAATAATTATTTTCAATAAAAGAGAAAAAGCATTTATAGTGGTTTTAGTTTGCCTCCTCACACAGAGCACCAATTTTACACAGTGGGTTGAATACTCTGGATGAACATCAGTGCACCCACTAAACTAATTTACTCATTTTCTGTTGTGAGATAAAGATTAGGAGAAATGCAAAGCAGGCTTAAAACCTTAAAAGGTATAAAGACTGTTTTATTAACAGAATTAAAAGGAAAATAATAAGAATCAGAATCAACCTTCAGACACTTCTGCCCCCACTTCATTTTCTCTTTCCACTAACAACGTACAGAGACAAAACCTAGAGACTTTCGGTCAGTTTACCACTTCTAACATAGTCTTTTCTTCAGTTTACTTAGGGAAAGGAATCTCTCCTTCCATGGCATGGAGACTTTCCCACAAGAAAACAGTTCTCTCATGGCTCCAATATCACAGCAAATCAGCCACCCGGAAAAGAAATCTGTTCACAATGTGAAAGTCCCTTCCCTAGACACACAGTTCTTCCCACAAATGCTTTAAAGGGCTCATCTCTGTCTACTGCANTTTTGAGGGCTCATCTCTGTCTACTGGGGTAATATGTTTAAAGATAAGCTGTTCTGATAGAAAAGCAAAGGGTCTTATCTTCTCTCCCTCTGTTAGCAAGGTTCTCCTTTTTCTATCCCTGGGGCAAGGGTTCTCTTCTCCTCTCTCTGGGAGCAAAAATTCTTTTCTATCTATCCTTGGGGCCAGGGTTCTCATCTCTCCCGTCTCTGTGGCAAGGTTCCCCATCTCTCTCTGTTCAAGTTTCTCATTAGACCACAGCTACTTCAACATCTGCTTGCTTCAGCACGGGAACCTTTGCTCAGGCTGCAGTCAGAATGCTGTATTCCCTCCAGCTGCATTCATGAGTTACAAGGAATAGTCTAATATATCATAGTCCATCACCATGGCCTTCCAAAAGAATTCCAGCTTAAAGCATCTCCTCTTTCTCCTCTCTCTGGGTTTTGGCTCCTTCTTCACTGACCTTGATGTTTCCACGTTGGTTTCTTCACGTGTCCTCATTCTTTCCTTTTCTCTTACACGAGGGAGGATTGATGTCTGTAAGTTTCATCTGTGCACTGAGAGAATTAGGATCTCTCCTGGGTTCTGTTGTTGGTCACATGATTTTTGCTGGGCAGAGGCCGAAGCTGCTGCAGACTTTTTCCGGGGAGACAGGGAAGGCAGGAGCAGCAGCAGGATCTCAGCAGCCGGGCAAGGATTCAGCTGTGGCAGGATCTCAGCAGCCAGGCCAGGATTCAGCTGTGGCAGGATCTCAGCCACGCCTGGCTCAGCTGAATGGGCCCAGCCTGACCCAGCCCAGTCCGATCCGGCCCTGCTGACTCAGCAGGGCCCGACCTAGCGGGCCTGGCCCCTACCAGGCCATGGGGGCCCCCTGTTACCTGTTTGGAAGCCAGAAGCAAGAGAGCAATTTCTGGGCTTCTCCTTTCTTAAATGTGAATCACAGAGGCATACTCAGTTTCATAAGTGGCTAAACAGAGTGTCCATCTTAGAACCAGCCAGCTAATTGGTTCTCCACGCCTGAGGGAAGCAGTCAAGTTCCTCACAGGTAAAAAATAACTTTTCAACCCAAGACAGCATTTTAAAAAGGATGAAGCACTTTAAATTCATGAGCATTTATGCATTGAGCATTTCTATTTGGAAGCTATTATCATATTGCATTTCTACAGTTTATTTATACACAGTCTCCTCACATTACTCAAGCACATTCTTGATATTTTCCAGAAAAAAAAGTCAAAAACAAGCATGCAGCTTGATTATAGCCTACATAGCTTAAAGCCAGAAGACTTCCAAACATCTAATTAAAGTAGAAAACATCTAACAGAAAACTAGCAAACACTTAATACAAGAAAGAAATGTGCAACATCACAGAAAAGACAGAAGAATAAAGTGCTTTTTACAGTAGATTTCATAAAGCTGACAATGTAATACAATTAGACACATCAGGGAGTCACAGTGCATAATACAACATTTTAGTAGTGACAGTAAAGTCCATACAAATTGTGTGGGGTATTGAATCACAGCTTCACTTGAATGAAAGTGAAACAGCTGACTGCTGGGATTAGGCATTTTAGAATTTGTCTTGTAGACCATGATTTGCTTTTGGGAAAATTTTACTGGAACTAGAGACATTAACACTCATTTTTCATTATTTTAAAAAACAATAGGAACCCCTAAAGAAAAGACCTGTGTATGATGCCCTAAAGAAAAGCATGTCTGAAATTTCTCAAGATTTAAAACTGTATTTTCAGAAGGATTTGCTGTGCACTTGTTTTAGGAAAGAGTGTTGTTTTGATTTAACCCCAGCTGGCAACAAAGCACAACACAGACCCTTGGTCTCTTTCCTACCAGCAGGATCAGGAAGAGAACTGGAAAGGTAAAATCTAGAAAACTTGTGGGTTGACATACCAACGTTTTACTAGGCAAAGCAAAAGCCACATGCACAGGCAAAGCAAAGCAAGACAAGGAATTAATTCACCACTTCCCATGAGCAGGCAGGAGTTTAGCCATCTCCAGGAGAGCAGGTCCCCATCACATGTCATAGTTACTTGGGAAGACAAATATGATCACTACAGAAGTCATCCCTTCTTCCTTCTTCCCCCCACTTTATAGATTGAGTATGGTGACACATGGTCTGGAATATCCCTTTAGTCAGTTTAGGTCACCTGTTCCAGCCGTGTCTCTTCCCATGCTCCTGTACACCCTTTACTTCCTTGTCAACATGGCAGTGTGAAAAGCAGAAAAGGCTTTGACTGTGTAAACCCTGCATAGCAATGACAAAAACATGTCTATATCATAAACCCTGTGTTCAACACAAATCCAAAACACAGCCCCATACCAGCCACGGTGACGAAAATTAACTCTATCCCAGCCAATCAGGAATAATCATGAATGCAACTGTGTGCATAAGTTCAGGCATTTCCAAAACTTCAGGTGGTGCTGTCTGGGACAAGTGCTGCTTGAAAGAATTCTGGCTGTAATACTCAGAGCATGAAAATTAAAATATTTAAAGGTTTCCTTTTCATTAGTCCATCCTGTGATTAGAAAACAAGATTCTGAAATGATTTCTCAGAAATAAGCAAGGCCATGTGATTAATACTAATTTCAGCTTTCTGTCTGAAAGAGTATTCAACCTGCTGAATACTGTGCTAGCAGCTTGATCTAAACCAGAGAATTCTGTTACTGCTTAAGTGACTTTATTCATAAACACCTTTTTCTATGATACCGCACTCACAGGCAAACAAATATTCAGGATGCAAAGTTAGCTCTAGTACTTAATAGTTGAAAGCTTCATGGCCACTGTTATTAAAATAAGAAATCTCACTGTTTCTTCCATGAGCTGAAATGAACAGTGTTGCAGATACTACCAAAGAAATCTACCTTAGAGTACATATATTAGACAGAGAAAGTACAGTTAAAGTATGATGCAACATATGTCTATTTTAACCATCATGGGTACTGGTGGAAGATGCTCCTAAATCATGGAAAAAGTGGGCACAAAATATCGAAAAGCTTTAACTATGTACTTCCTAGAAATGGCCTGATCTGTAAGCCAGAAACTCTTGGTTAATTTAAAAACTCAGTTCAAGTACAAATTTTCTTGATCTCTTCCTTGGTGCCTGATTGCAATTAAAGATTCTACTCCCACCGGAATAGAGCTATGGTTACTGCAGTAATGTATTCAGGTTTTTATGTCACATTCATCTTGAGCTTTTCCAATACGAAATGTGATGATGAATTCCAATGTGGTCTATGCTTCCCCTCATCTTCTCCCAGAGGAAAGAATCATATGTGTAGTGAAGTGGTTTTTGCTGATTTATTTATGTTTAATATGTGTACTCTGCTACTTGGGTTTATAGTAGAGAAGAAGTGTACTTTACCTTTCATCTGAAAGAGGTTACATGGTGGTATTACCTATGCATTTCTGAATTATGTTAGAATTGTTATTGAAAATAGGAAATTGTCTCTGGGAAAAAAACAACCAAACAAACAGAAACTCTTGCAAGTTTTCTTCCTTTTTTTTTTTTTTTTTTTTTAACAGAGAAATGTATAGTACTGAATTATATAAAAGTTCTGAAAAATATATTTCTAGTTTAAAACAGTTGAATTCTTGAGTGATTAAGTCATGCCCAAAGAACAAGGGTTTTGAAAATCTTTCTTCTATAGTATATTAAGTACTGTACCATGGAAGACAGTTCTTCCAGGAACAAACTAATTCAGTGCCAGAAAATCAGCTTTTATAGCATAGTCAAAGTATTTCCAGCTCTAACACAGTTTTACAAGCACATGCTGGCATGAACATCAGAATACACCTGATTTTTTAATTATTATCTATTCTTTTCTATGAGAAGAAAATATTTTTGTATGAGAAGAGGAAAATTTCACTAGATATGTAGCAGCTAACATTATTTTTAATAAGGAAAATCCTTCAGGATCCTATCTTAGAATCTGTTTCTGCTAATAAATGCAAGCTTTAAGTTGTGCTGCTTTTGAACCTTCTTGTAAGATGAAACTAGTACAGAGACCCTGGAAGTAGCCAAAATGATGGAAAGTGATACAGCTGTGTTGGTGCAGTGCTGTTTCTGACATTGTTCTTGTTGACTGGCAGGTCCCACAACATCACAGTTGCTGCACCACTCTCAGACACATGCTGGTAGTCCTTTCTAGCACTTTCTGGCACATTCCTGTCCATGTGAGATCACCTGACAGGTGCTTCAGGCACTTCTGTGCTATAATTCTTTTTTGTAATATAAGGAGATGAAGGCCCAAAATCTAAAAGCCTATGTGAACCTCTATTCCATTGAAATCAATGTAGATAGTTCAATATGCTCTGAGTGTCTTACACTAAGCCACTTGATCAACACAAATAGAAAACTTGTGGAAGCATGGGAAACTGAACTGGGAATACTGTGGAAGGATAAGATTTTGAAGCCTTTTTTAATCTGGCCTAACAAATATTAATATAGATTTTTTTTTTAATGATCATCACATCTTTATATACATAATTACTTTTTAAAATACTCTCAAATTATTAAGAACAGGCGTATCACTCAGTCATTGTGGGGAGCAGACTTTAACCATTTACTTGATGCAGGTTCTTCCTCAGTCCTTTTTGAACTGCATCCACAGGCACTTGCACATTCATTAGCGAATCTTTGCCTCCTTCTCCAAGGAAAAGAGTATTAGTTTCTTCTACCTCAGTTTTAAATGACTTCTTTTGGCTCAATCATTGAAGGGTAGTTTCTGATGAACAAATTTTAAGATGACAAATAGTGCTGATGGGAGAGATATGTTTATTTGCAAACTACTGATGTTACTAATATAGAGACTTTGCTAATATCCTGATGCAAAATCCAAGATGTTAGAAAACACTAATGCTGTTATTGTAAAAGCAATAATCTTCAAAACCTACTTTTCTGCAGACTGATGAGTTGCATGTCACAATATGAATTCTAGCTGATGGTCTCTAAATTCTGGAACACTGTTCAAATATATGGGTTAGAATGACTCTTTGTTGGGGCACAACTACCGGAAACTCAACTAAGCTGTTCTGTTGCAGCAATATGCTGAGGCTGTGATGTTTAAGTAACTGAAGTACAAGGTGGAAAGAAGAAGTCATGCAAAACAAACATAAAGATTGCCAAACTCTTACTTTATGTACTGCTCTTCTGGGAAACAGGCTCAGCGGTGGTGATGCTTCTTTCAGGAAAATGAGTGTGTGGAGGGTTAATGATAAAACTGGATACAGCTGGATGGTATTGCCAGTAACATTACACACCTCTGAATTATATAGTGTTCTGACAGAGAAGTGTTCTTTTTTGTTGTGTGTGTG
>VZTR01026456.1:76594-107386 GCA_013400775.1 Chaetops frenatus | reverse complement strand
TTTTTTTTTTTTTTTTTTTTTTTTTTTTTTTCTTGTTCTGATTTGGCTGTTGGCAAAAACCATGAAAGCAGCCACAGCATACACAGAAATGAGCCACACACTACAGGGAGTCCTCTACACAGTAACTTACCCAAATAATACTTTGTGAGGTTTTTGTTTTAAACCTCATTTTGTTTAGGAATTAATGTCAGCTTTCTCATCAACCTGAAGCTAACATTAAGAAAACTTGTATAACTACTGTCATTGAGTTATTTCTGCTTATATAACAGAGGAAAATAAATCTAAGTGTCAAATAAACAACAGACTCTTTCAGTAAAACAGATTTAATTAAAGCAATCTATTTTGTGATAACTATTAATAGCTGACCTTCAACTAGTTCACAACAGAAAATACAAAGAAGATTCTTTTTACCTGGTATAACTGTCCTCTTGAGAAATTTGTAAGTCCTTTATAAATTAACAATGCATGTTTATTTAACTTTTATAACCCTCCTATTTTCTATAATCATACCTATATATGATTTCATGTATGTACATTTGTGTGCCTGATGTTACTTAGAACTCCTCTTTGTTTCAGAAGTAAACCTCTCACAGTTTGTCCACGCAGCTTTTCTCCAAGGGATTCCTCTTGTAGCCATGCAGGGGTTCTGTGGACCAGAGCTTTACAGCTCCATAAAGATTTTCTTCTTATTATTTATTAAAAATACAAGTAATTTGGGAAATTTTCTGATTGTATTAAACCCAAGTAGATAAACATAGAAAAGCCTATGTCTCAGTGCAACAAACTGGAGAAAACCATTGTAATATATGAAGAACAGCCCTTTATCTAACCAAATGTAACTACTACCTGTATATGATTTGAGATCCAACTCATATTAGATATCTAAGATAAAGGCAGAGACTAGGTTACTAATGTACTTCTGAAAACTTATAGAAAGGAACCTACAAACTTGGAAGGTAGAGCTTCAGGCTTTTTCAAGCTTTCCAAGAATGTGTAGAAAATATATTTTTATGCATCTGGCCTTGTGATCATGATGTGCTTGTTATTTTAGATTGCTTTTGCAGGCTGAATTGTTTAGAAGATTAAACGAACCCAGAAAAACCTCAAACCTAAACGATCACCTTTTTTTAGGTGTATTTGCTCATCTTTGCATCTCTTCTGGAATGTTGGATATATGGCAGTAATTTTCAGGTATCGTGATCCACAGAATCATGGAATACTCTGAGTTGGAAGGGATCCATAAGGATCATCAAGTCCAACTCTTAAGTGAATGGACTGTACAGGGATCAAACCCACAACCTTGGCATTACAAGCACCACGAGATAATATCAAGGTTTATTCATAAGGTGAAAAAGAAATGGTTTTCCTATCTTGAAAGATATTTGGAATTGCAGAAGTCCATTTACACAAATGCAAAAGTCAAAATCCCTTATATATGCAGTGAATGACTTTCAAGGAGGAAAAATATAATGGTATTAAAACAATGATGTTTAAGTACCATTATAGCAGCTGATATCTAGTCTTTTCCTTATGACAGCATCCATGTAATTTTGGGCAATTTAACCACATATGCCCAAGGATTGGAATCTTCTACTCTTTCGCCATGGTTGAGTTTTGATGGCTGAAGGACACTAATGCTTTGTACTCTGAATTTCATCACTAGCTAGTCCCTGGATTTGACTTCTGCACCTCAGTTTCCTGTCCTCAAAACAGTGTAATATCACCCACTAGAATAGTTGTAGTAAGTGCTTCCACACTAATGAAGCACTGGGATACCCTCATCATGAACTTCTTAGAGAAGCCTCTAAGAGATTAATCACACCTCCTGTTCAGAAATAAGGTTTGAACTGTATGAAGTAAGTAAAGCCTTGGGTCACATGCTGAATAATGAGGGTAAAAGAAATTATTGATCATCATATTGATCACTAAGTGAGTATCATACATTCATGGCCTGTAAAGAGGCTAAGCTCCTACGGAAAATATGTTGTGTAATGGTATAATTAAAGATTATACCACAATGCATATGTATGAGGGATAAAATTAACATTGTAATAGGAACCTCAAATCCAACAGTTTTGAATGATTGAAAACTCAGCTTAATAAGTTCTTTTAATATATATTTGTGGACATGTACAATATATGTATAGGCAGTACTTGACTGTGCATATGAATTATGGACTTCAGAGAAGGAAAATTTAGGAAAGATTCTTTTTAAATTGTATTTGTTATGTGAGTAGCCATAAATGGGCCCTTTCCAACAGAGTAGCACAATGGGGTTGAAATCAATGGAACTAAAGTATCACATAATTGAATCACAGAGTGATGAAACAGATTCCCTGGAGGGTTTCTGGCAACTGATGATCTGATGTATCAATATTGAAAAGAATCATGTCTTGCCACCAAATGAATTTTTCTCACCTTCAGACTACATATTTGGTCAAAAAGAAAAAGTAGATGTGAATGATATGCAAATTTTGCAGCCTACACATCAGAGTTTTACTCCATTTATCTCATGTGTCCACAGAGATTGACATCACAAGAGTCCTTTGGAGGCAAAGGCAATCGCAATAAAAAGGATAAAGACAGTTTTAATCAGATCTACTCAAGATACTCTTTTTGACTGCCATATGATTGATAAATATGTAGGACTTGATTTGATGCTTTTAATACAGTGAGAAAATTCATAATTTCAGACAACCCGATATAGCCCCTTAGCTACTAACCATTTTGTTTTATCAGTATGGAGGGAGGAGGAAAAGAGACAAAGAATACATGCTAATTATTGGCAGCTATTGATGCTATTTTACTAATTGAGTAAAATCGCAGTAACACAAAAGTGAGCAGAGGAAATTAAAATGAAAGTTTTAGAAGTCTTGCTAATCTTTGATTATGCAAAACCTGAATGGATTTCCTTTTTACTTTTTATTTTGTTTCCATTAAAAAAAATAAAAGAACAATTAAATGTTGATCTAGACTTTTAAAACACCCTTTTCCCGCATCATCTTCTAGACATATTTATGTATGTTCCTCTCTATATTAATTTGTTTCTGTGGAGATTTTTTTATACATCATATATTATATTTTTATGCTTGCTGGATGTAAGTGTTTTAAGTTGCAGTTGCATCAAATTACCTTGGCAGAGCATGTGGTTGATATCATGGAATGCCACACTTCTCCCACAGACATAATTGTGTTTCAGTAGTGGGTGGATTATTCTTCCTATGCATAATATGTAAAGCACTTTGGGATCATCTGTGGGTGACAGAAGCTGCTGCTAGTGTCACTGAATTTTAATCTAAGGTGGTCAAAACTCTATGTACATTCGTCACTTCCATTTGACCAGTGTTACTTTCAAACATGGCACCAGCACTTCAATGGCACTCCGTGATTTTGAAATCATTCAGTATTAAGGAAACTTCCTAGCCTGACCATTCATGAGACTCTGGCAGCCACATCCCAAGGGCAGAGACTGCCACTGCTGGGTCAAAGGCCCTTTGCAATGGGCAGCTCCAGTGACCGACGTGTCCCCTTTGGCTCCCTACCACACCCCACTCACACAGTCAGACCAGGTTTCCCCACTGGTTGGACCCCAGGTTTCCCACGGCAGAGTCTCAGATGTCTCTTTCCATAAAGCCATTTGTTCACTGCACAGTAACACAGGAACAGCCCGAGCTGGTGCCCCCAAGGTGCACCCCAACCAAGAAACCCCTGGGCTTTTATAGACTCAGAGTCCATCCGCAGGCAAGTCTCCCTCCAAGTGTCCATCCACTTCACTGGCAGTCAATGGTCTTCATCTTTGTTATGCAAAAGATTAGGAACTCCCAGCTCCTGTCTCTCAGTGTCCTTTGCTTTGCCTGATGTTACCCACCTTTATCCTGTTTTTTATACCAAAGGTTGGCAGTTCACAGCCTCTTGTCTCTGGCTCCCACCCAGAGCTCAGTCTGCATCTCAATCTACAGTTTGCAAACCAAGCTACCTGGACCAGATATGTTCTTCAACATCATTTACACAGTGTCATATATAAAATGCATTTTTCCAGTAGAACTAAAATATTTAAAATATTTTATTTAAATAGTATTATTATTTAATAATATTTTATTTTATTAAACAGATGCAATCCCCTTTCTAGATGATTATAGAAAGGATTTGAATACTGTACAGATTTTAGTACTGTAGATAATCATTATCCAAATTCAAAATCAAAAATTAATGCAGTAACTCTATAAGAAGTTGATATATGATCACATGATGTATTAATATGTTTTTAAAGCAAAAAATTAGACTAAGTGTTAATTTTCTCATTAATAAATTCTCTTACTCCTTGGTTAATTAGCAAAATTTTAAGCATATACTTAAGTCACATTGACCTGAATAGAATCGAGGTTTGTGCTCATAATCAAACATTTATGAATATGTTTCCTTAAATGAATGCCATTAGTGGTTTATGGATGTACAATACTAAGCATCAGATTCTACTCAATAAACTCATCACGAAGTCTTAATATAGGCAGAACATCAATAAAAATGGGTTACTCCTATATTGCCCTTTAAGTCAGGAATATGCAAAAATCTGTTTGTTTGCCTTACAGAAAACTCAATCTTTTTCACTTATGTTGGTCTATTATATTAAATCAAAGTGGGTGTACCTTGCCAATATATATTGAAATGGATGACAAAGCTCAAAGCAAATAGAAACTGAAATAGAGATTAAATAACTTAGGAGAGCCTTCATTTTATCTCTGCTACATGGCGCTGAATGAATGTAAAGTCTGTAGATATTAAACATGATAAATAACGTATTTGTGAAGAACTGTACTATTAACCTCATTTTATTGACAATTAACCAACGCACCGATAGACCAGGGATAACCTTGGACTTCATCAGCTGGTATGAAAAGAAAACTTCCTGCTGCAAATCTCTTTTCTGCTGTCCTTACCTATCCTGGTAAGTATTGAACTGGCACCAAATTGCAAGTAGTGTCACTGGCAAATACTGATTTAACAAAGTAGCAGAGCAGCAGCCTGGTTATGGCAGTGACAGCAGTAGTAAGAGGATTTCAAAGCATTGTTAAACTTTCTAAGTCTTTCCCTTATCATCTTTCCAATTTCTAATTTGCTCACTCATTCAATGCAATCTCTTTTCAGAAGTCATTCTGTTTCCCTTTCTGGAAGTCAAGTAGTAAACTGGAGTTATTCCCTGCTGCACTACCTTGGTTCCTTATTTTTTTGGCACATTTATATTAATGACTTATTCAAGCTATTCCAGCACTTAACTTGCTGTATCCTGGGCAGAGTGAAAAGCTGCAATAGGCTGTAGAAGTTTGTAATTGGCCTTTATATGCTGTCAGTCCTCCTGGTAGATATGACTATGCCAAATACAAAGATGGAAGTGGAAGAGAGGAAAACTAATCTGCAGAAAGCATCCCAAATTCAATTAGAAGTGCTTGGTGTGATAGAAGTTAGCACTGAACCGAATAAATTCCAAGCTTTGGCAGACTGAAAGTATGAATGCCAGATGCGAAGCGATAATGTGTGCAAAGGTTGATTCATCATAGGAAGCAGCAGCCAAGATATTGGTGAGATAACAAAGGAACCAAAGACATGGTTTAATGTACTGAAATATGAAAAGCACTTGGGAAGGTGGTTGCTCAAGATACCAGCAAATACATCATTGGTGGACTACAGGAGGGTCTGGAGAGAAAAAGCTGCTGGAGTAAGACTGGAAACAGGTGAAAGAGCAACAACAGATGTATCCCTCATTGATAAGATTGCATATCTCATTCTATTTGATTGGGAACATAGAACAGCAGGCAGAGAGGTCGACTTAGATAATACATATGCTGAATTGAAAAAGAATCTGCTAAAACCCCCAAACAAAACAGTGACTGGCTTTGCACAGCAGAGGTCTGTAGAAATGACAGTGGATAAAACAACTCATGTGAATACACAATTGCACCAGCAGCAACAGTTTGTGGCAGAAGATCATTGAAGACCCAGTAAATCATATAAACCTGATTAAATTAGTTTCTTGAAAGTCAATGCATTATTCTGGCATAAGAGCCTTTGAATAATCCATGTAATATATACAAACTTTATACCAGAGTTCAGTCTGAGAAGGGTGACTAAGACATTGCAGAGGTCAAAAATGAGGATTTGAGAAGAGATGTACCTTGAATTTCATGTGATTGATTTTAGACATATGCAAAGCATTGAACTTAGAAAGGAGAAATAAGATACATACATTTCAAATAGGTATTAGCTGTGTAGTTGGATGAAAAAGATAAAAGGCTTAACATAGACCTCAAAATGAATAGAAGCCACTAGTGTGATCCTGTTGCAAAACAGGAAAATCTCATTCTTGAATGAATTAAGATGACTCTTGGATGTAAGACATAGGAAGATTGTTTTTTCCTAGTTCTTCCTGGCTTTAGTGGAACCTTGGCCAGAACAGAGTCCAGCAACACGCTTTAGAGAAGATTGTGATATGTTGCAGAGAGTAGTAAGACTAATAAAACATTTAGAAAAAGTGAACTCAGAGAAAAAGAAAGGTTGAAATAACTTCTTCTATTAAGTCTATCAGATAGAACAATAAGGGACAAAAATTTCTTCTTTCAGGTAAAAACTGTTATAATAACAGGAGTGAATGATTATTCTCTGTGATCATAAGAGAAAACATAAGACAAAGAAAAAGCAGCTGAATTTTCAACAAAATCCTAGTTTAGATTCTGGGAAAAAAATTTGAAAGCCAAGAGCTAGTGAAGCAATATGAGAAGATGATTGCATAGACTGCCTTTTTTTTGTTATTTGCTTGTTTGTGGGTGTTTGGGGGTTTTTTTAAAGTTAGTACATATTCTCTTGTTGTTTGTTGAGGTGATTTTATTTTGCCTGTGTGCAGGTAAGGTGAAGGTTTCAGCTCTGTGATTTCTAAGATTCTGTGCTTAAATGACTGAGAAATTTACCAAATACAACAGAAATTTTCAACTCAACTGAAAAACAGAGAGGCTATTAATCAGGATGTTTTATGGAGAACTCCAGTGACTAATGAATTCTTGGTAAAGATAAATGAAACTAACCTGCCAATGTGAATGACATTCATTGATTATAAGGAAGCTACTGACTAGCATCAGAGAAAGAAAAATGCTGTTCTGAAGGTGATCCAAGCATAACAAAACACTATCTGCAGTTTCTGAGAAGCAAGTGGCCTGGACTGTGGCTTACACAGATGAGAAAGAAGAAAAAGAGAGCCCAGAGCAGTGTTTTTTGTCTGCAATCTACTAGTGGTACATTTATATAAAAGTACTAAAAGGGTTCAGTGAACTCGGATGAATCAAAATATCACTCTTATCCATGTCTGTAGCAAAGGCAGGATGCAACATCCCACATACTGGGTAATGAAAGTCCAGGTTCAAACAGACTGAAAAGGGAGTTTGGGAGGGAGTTTGGTTGGGGAGAGGGAAGGAAGAATGCTGATGTTCTGCCAAAACACATTTAGTTCTGACTTAAAAAACCAAAATCCCTACACACTTAATGCTTATTGCAAATTAAGTTAAAGGAGTGTGTACTCCCTTAACCTAGGCTTTAACTTTGGCCAAATTCATTGGAAAAACTTATCGTATGAGGACAAGAAGAAATTGGTTAGGTACCTTTTATTATTTATTTATTTATTTATTTATTTATTTATTTATTTATTTAGGGTGTAAAGACCCTTTTCTCATGGATTTTTATAACCCTAAACACTAGGATACATGTTCTGTCTTGGTCTGTGGATGCTTCTACTTTAAAAATAAATACATCTACAGCTGCACTGAGCAGGAAAAAAAGTAAGATAAAACCAAAACAGCATTTTTTTAATAGAAGAAAGAAAGAAAGAAAGAAAGAAAGAAAGAAAGAAAGAAAGAAAGAAAGAAAGAAAGAAAGAAAGAAAGAAAGAAAGAAAGAAAGAAAGAAAGAAAGAAGGAAAGAAAAAAAATTGGAAATTACAAGCCTGAACTCTTCAAAAATCACAAGAAGGAAGTCAGCAAACTAACCCCACCTGCTGCATTACTCTATTATAATTTCTACTTCTCTATTACAGTACATTGCAACAGAACAGGAATTACTTACATGGAAAACACAATAAACACAATAAAGTGTGGTCAATAAACTGTACTTGGGCTCATTGTGATTGCAGCAGTAAGGGATGAAATTTAAGAAATTGGAAGAATATTACTATTGCCTTAATAAATGTAATTTGGACTGAGATATAATTTTATACAGAATCTGTATTTCCTGCTTGCTAATGTCTCTCTCAGAAATTTACCTTTCCAAATGATGCATCTCATATTAGTTCTCTCCTAGTTCATTCTGTAGTACATTTCCATCAGAGACAAGGAGAAGAAAAAAGAGACTATATTACAAACAACATAAATTCCTAGCATTAAGAATGTGTTAATTGAAAGAAAAATGTGTTCTCAATGCTTTGTCCTGGTTATTCTAAACTCAAATTGAATTTTCACAAAATCTTTAAATTACCTGTGTGGAAGGAAAATATCTGCTTGCTTGTTTGATTTTGTTATAGGTCTATTTATATTTTGTTATTCTCCAATAGCTCAAAAATTTGTGTATAAGACATTACCTTTGATGTATGGCATACAATCTTTCTCTAAAATCTACTTTTGGCAGAAAAATCCTGGAGGATTTTGGAGGCAGGATGGAGAGGATCATGTGTTGCCCAGGAATAACTATGGGTCCTGTGGACTTGCTGTATAGAGGCTTGGCTGCCACAGCCAGGGGCAGCAGAGTGCAGCCCCTTCCCACTGTTGATCCTGAGGTCAGCCTCGTGGCCACACAGTGGCATCCTGTGCTCCCATCCTGGGAAAGGTTGCCAGCTGCATTTCAGCCCAGCTTTAGCCCTGCTGCCTCACAGCCCTGCCTTCAATTGCCCTGCAGGTCTAGACCCTGTCCCTATTGTCCTACCAGCCATCCAAGGCCTGAGTCTGGCCATTGTTCCCTTCACTGGGCCTGATCCTGTCCCTCACCCAAGAAAATCCTGACCTGTTGTTGACCAGAAGAGACTGCTCAGAGTGGCCAGGTGCCTCAGGTTCTACCAAACAGCAGTACAGGGTTTAATGTCAAAAGTCCTGTTGAGGCTAGGGGAGCTGTAACTGCTTCTGAGGGTTATATACAAGAGTATACCCTCAACACACCACAACTTCCCATCAGGCAGGACTTGGGCATGTCTGTCATCCCAGTCATTGTTGGTGCAAATTCCATCCTGCATACTTGGCTGTGTGGAAGCTTCTGTGATCACTGATGGCCGTGGTCCTGTAACAGGCATGGGATCAGGCAAAGACCTTTACACAGGAATATGTCCTGATTCTGGACAACAAGTTTGCAAAAATTTGAACTTGTGTGATCACAGGAATGGAATGCCTGGGAGACCTGACAGATGGCAAGAACTTGGCAAATGCCTCAAGGACGCCTGGGGTAGCTTATAAGGTTTAAAGGTCAATGCATCTATTTCCCCTAATTCAGTGGTAGTTTCTCCATCAACAATGAATATTGCAACCACTGAGGAAGAGGTGTCAGAGAAGATAGGTGGAGACCAAAAGCGTGCAGAACTGTGGGGAAATATACACAACCATAAGGAATTGTTGTGTAGGATCTAGCTGTTTTCAAAAGATTATTTGTATTGCAATGGTTTGGAGAAAAATTGAGTATGATAAATGTAAATGCATAACTTAAAACCAGTTAATTTCTTAATTCATTACAATACTTCTTTCCTATAAGCAGCTTGGAAAATTATTGATTAAACAAACAAACAAATCCTAGGTTGATTTTTGGCTGGCAACTACTCCAGCCCTAAATCAAATGTTGAATCTGAGGCAGTAGTGTGCTTATCAGCCTCAGGTCATGTCCTTAATGCTCAATGAAAGGAAAACCTGTTTCTCATTCAGTGATTGCTCAGCTATAATAAACTGCTAACATTTTTTAATTTGATACTTTACATACTCATTATACTCTGGTATCATATAACAGTACAGAAGGTTTGACTTTTTCCCCAGGAGCCATTTTCTCCTGAAGCCTGAACATTTCATTGCTGTGCTGTAATTTAAAGGGTTATAGAGACTTGGTGAAATAAATTACAATGCTTATGGAAATAGCCAAAACCAAAGACAAACTTTAAATTTAGACCCACCCAGCTTCAGCACATGTACTTTTCAGTGGCTTCAAGTCATGTACAGGGGTGCAAGTTTTGGACAGAGTACTTTAAACTTTTCCAGTCTTTATCTCCACAGGAAGGGAAAAGAAATTTACAGCATAACAATCTTAAAAGATGATTTATTATGATACTTCCTCCCCCCCCATATATATATACCCACATATATATAAATATATATAATAACCAAAAAGCACACAACCATGTTGAATTTATTTATCCTATTAGAGGATACAGAGAAAATACCCATCAAAGTTTCTTACGTAACAAAACGACTAATCTAATATCAGAAAATGAAACAGGCTTTCAGGCATCAAAGCTTAAGCTTTCAGCTTTCCTTCAGACTGTATTTCTACATGAGTCAGAGAGGGTGGGAACAGGCATGAAAGCTGTGTTAAACCATCCATTGCAAAGGGGAAATAATAAACAATTCAGGTTAATAATTGGAAGAAACTTTAAAATTAATTAAACAAGCAGCAGGACACAAGAGGTTATAGTTTACTGAGCCAGGAACGCACACTGTGAAGCTTAATACTGTATGCCAAAGCTTATTCAGTCACCTGAAGTACTTATTAATAGATCAGTTAGACACGGGCTGATATTTAAAACAATTCTTAGTCACAAAAGTCTTTAGGATTTGTTGAAAATTTGTACATACTCATTGATGGTAGCAAGCAGTTTTTAGTGGAAATATGGTGGTGATACACTACCAAAAATAATTTTGTTTCCCCATTGTAGTCTCCTTCTTATTTCAGCCTCTGCAGCAGCTCCTTAAGGGATTCTACATTAGGTGAAGGTCCATTCTCCACTATTTTGAGGATTGTTTTTGCAAACTGATGTTTCTTTGAATATTCTTCATCTGTGTCCTTATTGGTATGATGTTCAAAACCAGAGCCTAAGTTCTGTTGTCATTCAATTTACAAACATTTTATTCAATTTCCTCCATCAGAAGTGAGGTAATTAATTTTCCAGGCAGGAAAGCACAGGCAAGATGATGCATTTTTGTGGTAGGAAAAAGAGAATTCAAATTTGTGATCCCTTCAAATACAACATAGAAACTAGCTCACATCTTTTGCTCTTAAAAACAAATCACTGAACTTGAGCACTGCTGTCACAGGGAGTGTGCTTGTACCTTTTTAGATATAAAGGTTGAAGGTTTTTAGAAATTTGAAAATGTATCTCTAAAAAGGCAAACCACTAAAACTACAGAAGAGTAGGTGCTGCTTCACGGCTTCAAAATAAGGAAGCATTCTGGACACATATCTCTCATTCTTTACAAAACGTTATGGCATAAACCACAGAGCAGTCATAGATTCACAGTGTCTCTCAAGATAAGGAAAAGGCAGAAAGGAAATCCAGAATGAGGAGGGAAGGAAACTAGGGGAGATAAGTGACAGAAAAATAGAGGTCTCAACTGATGTTTATATAAATATGGGTCTGTAGAAGGAAACAGAGGATTGTGGAGACCACAATAATATAAAAGACAAAGGAAATTATCAAGTCAAAACACCAGAATAAAGACAAAAAAAACCCCAAAAGGGATGGGAGAAATGTCTTTTTTTCTGAAGGTAGGTTTTGATGCATAGCTGTGGTTGACATTCAGGCTGAGAATAATCTTCTACCTGTGAAGGGAAATACATGGCACACATAGATCAGAATTTTGCTATGAGATCAGATTCATAATCTCTCTTTATTCCAGAACCATCTCCAGCACTGGATATATATTTTTGACACAAAAGTCCAAGAATCCTGTAGTAACTGATCCTTGTATAATAGTCCCATCTACTTCCCAAAAGTTAGGGATTGTCTCAAGATGAAAGCTTGTCTTGCTTTATTCCACACATATGCGCCAGATATTAATTTTGTTCTTATAAACCTCTAATACTTCTATGAATTTTTAAAGTTCTTTGCATCTAACAATAGCAACTTTTATCACAATCTACTGGGCCCTCTACTGCTTTCTGCTCTGGAAAGCTCTGTTTCTCTCAGCTGGGAAAAGAGGAGGATTTCTGACAACTACACTAGCAATCTTCTGATATTTCAGTTGGTGCCTGAAGTTAGTCATGGTGATTTTGGCAATAATGGTTTGATATGTGTGCATCTAAATTACCATTTAACTCAGGTGAGGAAGACTTTTGCAGCACATTTTCCAACTGTAATCATTTCGGTTTGCCATGTATTTAAGGGTACATAAACTGAATTAGTTTGGGATGAAATGAATCAAAATAAATCAAATTTCTGTGTGGAAACCAGAAAAAGGTGCAAGACTGGAGATAATCTGAAGTAAATCTCCAACTAACAGTTTATATTATGGAAATAAGTTTTCAGCAACAGCTGTTTCACTCAGTACATATACTCCTATTGCCTAAAAGAAAATGTTAATTCAAATGTAACCATAACCATCTTTAATCAGTTTTACAGGAATAAAGTTTTTCAAATAAACTCCTTTCTGATTTTGTTGTGTGCACTCCCCCAATATATGTCCTATTCTTTATACATCGGAAGAAACAAATAAGTGATTTGAAGTGAAGGAAGCTAGGCTCAAGTGAGTGCTATCTAAATTTGTAGGGAGCTAAAGTTTGTGGTGGAAAGGGGTAATGAAATTCAGTAACTGATTGAAAGAGGGAGCATTGGCAGGTAGAGATGTGGAAAGACTGAATCTCCCTTGAGAAGACGAAAGGACAGTATAGTAATTGGGAACAGCAAGGACCCATTTGGAGGGCAGAGAAGAAAAGAGAAGTAGTTAAGATAGCATGGTTGTTTTCGGATCTTCAGTTCAGCTCCAATGCACTGAAGTAGTGATCTGAAAATAAAAGAGAATGGAGTGGGAAAAATGTTGTGTTGTTTTATTTTATTGAAACACACAGAGTTTTTAATCATAAATGCACATTTGTGCTTGCTAATTTTATTATAAAGAGAGTTTATAAGACAGTGATATCTGTTCCTCTGGTTATACACTAAAAATAACTAATGTTTTGGCAAAGAACCTGGACTTTTCCTATTCATTTCAGGTGTACCCAGACCTATTGTGCATGCATGGCATAGTACTAGGATTATACACTGTAGTATTATTCAAATATGCAAAGTCCCATTGACATAATAGTCAGGGGAGAGTATGGCTTAATGTATCTGTAATCCACATATTAAAGCTCTCTAAGTATGATTTGACATGACAGTCCATAATGCCTCTAAGCTTTAACTTTCTATTGTGCCTGTGACATATACTCCACAAATTACAGTATAGAACTGTCTTGTGAAACTCCATTTCTGATTCATATTTTCTGTTACTTTATTTATTTATTTATTTGCATGTGTCTAGATACATATATATGCCTATAGCTTCTAAATATCCACCCCGACAGGATGGGAATTCAGAGATCATGCCCTCTTCCAATCTTTAGTTCCCCCTGCTGTGCCTATGTGTTGAAGTTAAGTAACCTTGAAAGGCTTTAGAATGTGTCTGTGCCATCAGCAGGGGAGTAAGAAGGGAGGTGTATATAGGAGCACTAATACTTGAACTGCAAGCTGCCAACTCCACTGATATATCACAAACACTCAGGGAGCCACTGCATGCCATAGCCATCCTCCTGCATTCTCATCAAGCAATCACTAAATATGGTAAGTTCCTACTTCCTAGCCCACAGTCCTGCAGGGTTTGATAGCTGAACTCTTTCCAAAGATCATGGATATCAGTACCATGGATCTGGTCCTGGTGGCAGTTGTGTTCTCTCTTGTGAAGTCACCTGGCTTTTGTGAAAAGGTGAGATGGCAGCTTCTGGGGAGGGGATGCTGCACATTTCTTGTAAGGACTGAAGAGCAGCTGAAATGGGTGGTAGTGACCATAACATGACAGACCTGCTGCCAGTAGCATCTATGATGGACTTATGTGACTGCCCTGGTAATTAGCTCTGAGACAAAAATGCACAATTGAGACTGTCTGCTATCATCTGTGGGTGCTAGAACCTGTCTGCTTGCACAGTGGAGGAAGCTACTTAATGGTGTGTGCTTTGGATGTTTAACTAGGCATGTGATGATTTTTCATCAACGTTAGCAACAAAGTTGTGTCTGTCAGAATTAGAAGGCAGATCCGAAACCTGCCCCAGGTAGGTAATATTTGTATCCACAAGGAATGGCTCTTTGAGATTTCTTGATGGGGGGAAGGGGTGTATCGTGGCAGGAAGCATANACAAATACTCATACAGAGGCAGCTTTTAAAATAATTTGAGTTCAGAGATCTCACAATTTTATGACAATGCAGCCCTAGTCACTACTTCAGGGTAGGGAGAGAGAAGAGTCAGGCAAATGGCATTTTAATAACCTTAGCAGACCATGCATTTACATCTCTAAACCCTTCTCTGTTCACACAGACATCCTATCATTAGCTCCATCTAATGCTCCAAATTTAATATTCTTTGTCTTTTCCTTAAAGAATGAAAGTGCCTGTCTATATGATTAAATCACTATAAAGAAAAGGTCTGTTAGTGTTCTTCCTATCCAGCACATCATGTTGAGAAATATGATAGTCCTCATTATGCAGCATTCCTTTCACTGGGCCTGATCGGGTTCCACAAATAGGAAATGTTCAAATTGCCAATATTCATTTGCATAGCTTGCCTGTTTGCCTGCTGTTTTTCCACTGGGACCTGTCCCAGGCTGCTTCAAAACCTTTCAGCGAACGCTTATATTAGTCTGTTTTTTCCACTCTTGTACTTGTGAACCGACTGATGTTTTTTTATGGTATCTTTAAAACATTTATCTCCCTGTTTACTGCCACCAAAGCAACAGGTTTCCTGAGTCTTGTCTATAGAAAAATGCACACCAGAGACTCTTCCTTTCAACAGCTTCTAATTAGGCAGCTGAGGTTGAGGTCTGAGCAAAGCAATTTTAAGGGTAACTTCCTTGAGCTGGCTCCAGTGCTTCCTGCTTACCAGAGCTCACTGCCTAAGAAGCTTATCAGCTAACTTCCTGCTGGTGAGACACTTGCCAATCATCTGACACTGCTCCTTCACTGTATCAATGAGTTGGACTGCTGTTTTGAGAATAATAAGAAGTAGAAAGAAGAACTGACCTTGTACAAAGGAGTGTTATGGCTTGCATGCAGAACACAGCCGCTCTTGCAAACTATGATTCCCTTTCTAGGGCATACACAGTATTAGGTGGAAATATTGCTTTTTCTGCCTGGAATCCAAGTAAATCTGGCCTTTGCACAGCCTGTCTCTTTTGGCTCTTGATATTGGTTGCCTCGAAAATTTTAAGGCATTTTTCACTTTTCTCGTAATGAAGGGATGGTTCCCTTATGTTGTTTTCCCTCCCCTAACTTCACTACCTGACAATGTTATTCTAAAAGCAAACAAGTTTTCCAGTATGTTGTTCTTAATTCTGCTTTTTCACAAAATTACAGTTCAGTCAGTACTGGCAGCCTTAAACTCAGAGAGGCATGCAGCATGTAGCATCAAAGTTGTTTCTCAGAACTTTGGATTGGACATTGGCCCATTTGGCTCACAGGTGAAATTATAGTGTCCCTCTATATACTGCAACTTGGATAACAAATAAAGGTTATTTGCTTTCTATTCTATTTAAGCAAAAACTCTACACATAGAAAGCACAAGTGTTTTTAATTTCTGCTATTCCATCCAAAACTTCCCTCCTTACTAAATAGTTACATCATTATTCCTACTAAACTTAATCTATTTCATCCTTTAGTCAGTAAATATATTGGGAGAGAAACCACAAAAAAGTATATTTGAAACTATATTTGATATAGAATAAAAATGTTCATCTGTCCAGGCTAAGATTTCACAAGATAGATTTGGGGGAAGAAAAACTCCAACAAAACAAACAGATAAGAAATTATGGCTTCATAGCATTCTCTGATTACAGAGTTGTCCCTGAAAGAGCACTTGTATTTATATAATCTATTACGAATTCTGTATGTTTTATACATAATTTTTAACCTTTTCTTTTTATAGTGTCTATTTGCAACTACAGGATTTGTTGAAGAACTAGTATGAAATAGTCTGAAGTTTGAAACCAAGGAAATACATCACCTAAATTTAAATATCTACTATAAAAAAATAGAGGATGCTTACCAATCAATCAGTTCCTCCATACATTTTGTATGATGATATATCTAAACCAGCTACGTTCTTACTACAAGCATTAACTGGTTTTATGGAGCTCTGTGCTCTCAGGGTTACTCCAATGGAGAGATGAATGATTTCTGTGATAAATATATTCTAAATACTCAGGCACTTAGAGAAAGACATAGATAGGACGTAACTTTGTAAGACTTTAAGGCAGATAAGGAGTTTCTTCTGATTTTTCTTCATCCCATATGTTAGGCCATGACACAACTCATTTCTGACCATGCTGCCTTATGCTTTATTGGCTGCTTGCCCATTCCTTGGGGCAATTTCACAACATGTCTTGAGCTCTATTTGATTTACTCCTCTGAGGTTGATTTTGTCCCTTGGTGCCAATGTCTGTAATATAATTGCCTGTGTACAGGCTGCTTGCAGACAGAATTCTTCTGCTGGGTACATTTTGACACACCCCATGTGGTCCTCATGGTTTGCCAAAGCACTTGCTGCATTACAACCTGTTTTCTTATCAGCAACAAGTGCCTTCCACAAGATTTTTCTTCCCTCTGTTGTCCAGGCATTATTTTCATAAATATACCTGTATTTTGGGGGGATACTTCTCTGCAGAAAAGGTAGTTAATGGCTAAGGATAATAAAAGCAATCACAGAGTTTGTTGGATCTTTTTTGTTACTGAGTCACAATTAAAAATTCAAAGACAGAGTAGTTTAGTGACATTGATTAGATCCATAAAAAAATTCCAAAAAACAACAGCTCCCCATCTTTTATGCAATCAAGTTATTCACCCAGAGAGAACAGAATTGGCTTAATTTTCCACTTTGGTATTATTAACTCCACAATATCCTTTAACTAAACCAACAAGTTATTCTAGGCAACGGCACATTTTAACCTTTTTCATTGAAACTGTGAGAATGTTCAACAAAAAGCTGAAGAATAATGTATTAGAAGTGAACACAAGGGAAGCATCACTAGTTCAGTGGTTGAGGCATTCACTTAAATGAAACAGTGATAGTTTGGATAAAGTCCAGGACTCTATCCAAACAGCTGTTTATGCATTTTACCTTTAGTGGTCTTTGGATAAACGTATTAACACTATAGAATAACAGGGAAGTCACTCCACAGTTAGTATATCTGAATTGAGGTTTTTTGTCAGGATTGTAGTACTTGCATTCAAGGATCTAAATTCCAAATTCTACCTTACCACAAAAGTCTTTGAGATTAAGTCTTGTGGCTGTCTACTTTAAAAGGAATACTTTTGCTTATATGATATTGTTATATCTTGTAAGAAATTATATTAGCAGGCATTGTTGGTCTCAAATGAGTTTGCAAGTATCATGGTGTAATTGTGTGGGGCTTTGCGGAGAGTTCTCGTAATTGTCTGACGACGAGAACACTAGAAGGGTTCTTGTGTAGAGTTCCACGTGGCTTATTCCACACGTGAAGGAATCCAGCGACAAAGAACACAGAACTAGGAAGTGCAGGGGATTTTACAGGGAGGGCAGGGGGGCGGGGGGAGCCAATGGTCTGGGGGCTTCGGGCCAACGAGGGAACAGGGAGGGAGTGGCCAGGGAGAGCAGGGACCCACGGGCAATCGGGGACGGGAGAACAGGGGGGTTAAAAGTGGCAGAAAGACAGACAACCCGTTGGAGGTAAACTGGGGTACATTTAGAACTGCAATTGCATCCTAGGAGAGACTTTTTCTATCCTCACAAACTGGGGGGTTGGTTCTTGTGGTCTCCCACATTCTGGGACTCTGATGATCAGTTTCTGGTACTCAGAGCTGTAGGTTAGTTTATTTCCAAATTGAAGGCATTAAATTACTGTGCAAGGATTCAGAATGAATAAAGTCAACTACAACTAAATTTAATTTTTTAATACTCAATCCCATATTTATGGAAACATACAAAATTTGCACAGATATTCCAGCTGTACATCTGCAGTACTTGTCTTTTTGATGTTACTGGAAAGCTTTCAGTTGGGATGAACCTGCTGAGACTAACACTGTTAGTGCAAACAAATTACACTAATGTAATAATTCAATGCATCCTGCAGGCACTCTGTATGGACAAACTGTAAAGTGATGGAATATGCATTTAAGGATTTAGTCTGCTTTTAGTATTTTCTGTCTTTTTGAGCAGGATGCAGGAAGGAAATCCTGTAGTATCATGAGATTTTATAAACAAAGAATGAAAAAATGACCCATGATCACATTGTATTTTTTTTACTGTTTCTTATCCTTGGAGTGAATGTATAGACCAAGCATAAATGAAGAGCTGGGTAAAACCACTCTTTTTAAAAATTAATTTAACATCTGTTAAGCTAGGTTGTCACTCTGTCTAGTCTTCTATCTTTCATCTGTGAATATATCCCTACTTGAAAAGCAGTAATTTTTTCTAGATGTAAGTGTCTAAGTGCCTGTTTTACTGAAGTGTACACTTATTTATGGCTGGAGAGACATGCTAAATTACCTGAATTTAATCAGGTAATTAAAATACCTCATTCTTCAGAAATGCCTTCTTATTTTTTTCAATGAAGTTTCATTCCTTTTGATTGGTAAAAAGCTAAGGATATCCTTCCCTCCAGTCTCTTTCTTTTGTACTTCAAAAAAAAAAAAAAAAAATCTTCATGAAAGGAAAACAGTTCTGATTTCATTTTAAAAGAAAATGAAAAGGGGTCAAACTTTCATCTTAATGTTAATGTTATAACTGAAATATTGATTAACTGATTAGTGACTGATGCAGTGAGCTAAGGCTCAGTTTCTCACCTGCTGCACTTCATTACATCTCTAGAACATCACCTCCTCGTCTAATCTCTGTGGCCAGCAAGTGTGAGCCTGTTGCCAGGCCCAACTGTATGCTGCACATGCCTAAAGTGCCAAGTGCTAAAGGGTCTGGTGCTCACATTCCAAATTATGCACTTGATGTGGTGCCCATATACACACCTTCAGCCTTGGTTTCATCAAATTTGCACCAAAACAAACTCTTCCTGTGCATTAAACCATGAAAGCTTTAGGCACTCATAAAGTATCCCTTTTCCTGGTCCTGATGGAAGTGACTGTGGTACTTCATGTGGATAAAACATGAATTGTGATAGGTCCTCCAATCTTCAACTCTTTCCTTCTCCTTTTGAAAATTCCCCACTAGAAATACTTTCTCAAGACAGGATTGCAGATATGGGTCTCCTCTTAGTACTGTGAACAGGGATCAGAGTGAAAAGTGCACTGTTAAGTCTATCTTTAAGGCTCTGTTCACATCAAGAAAACCGTTTTCTTTGATAATGACTTTATCAAATACAGTTATTTATTTCATGATATGGAGCACATTGCCTGGGGGATCATGAATAATTTAGTGTCTGAGATTGAAAAGATATTTTTATGCTTGGGCCTTGTATTGGGAAGATGAAAATAGCATTCCATTCTTTAAAGAATTAAAGAAGTTCTGAACAATCAACAATTAAGTGAATTAGAGCAAGATTATAGGGGTTTTTTTGCAGACAAATGTTGGTGGGGAGAAATAAAGGGACATAAAAACCTTAGGTTACATATGCTTTGTTATGACAGTAAGACATTGAAGGTTACCCTTTCCCTTTCCTTTTTTGAAGTTGGATGAAGAGAATAAACGCACTGATGCTGCCCACAAATTGGCAGCCTGCAGAGTTCATCCAACAACAATGAAGGAAGAGCCTTTACTTGTAGCTGGATGTCACAAGATAATTTCCCCCACAGAAATTGTAAGAACTGTCCTCCCTCTGCAACATACTCAGGTGGTGTTGCTAGGACAAGATGTAAAGTCAAAAAGCTTCTCCCCTTAAGATGCAAGCTCCTTCTCTATTTTATTAGTTTGTGAACATCACATACCTATAGTGTTGTATAAGTAATAAAGAAGACCAAAATAGAAGCTTCCCATTAGCCATTTCAAACATGGAAACATACAGGGAGAGTAGATTCCTTAAAAAAACTAATTTCATGATTTGGAAATCTACTTTAAAGTTTCCTAGAAGCTGTATAACACAGTTATGGTTCTTTTAACCTTTAGAGAGGTTAAGAGAGGATCAGCAGCATGCAGTTTCTGACAAAAATGAAATATTCTTTCTGTTAAGTACACTCTGTTCTTCTACCTAGACACTGAACCTTTTTTGTGCTTTCTGTTTCTGTATAGGCATTGTATGTGGCATTGCATCATCTTGTATGAAAAGTATTAGGGATGCATGAAGAGTGTTAAGGATATGGATCTGAGACAACTATCAATACAAAAATCACAGTTTTAAATTTAAATAGTTGAGTCTATCATGAAGTTGCTAAGTAGAACATTTGGTAATGAGCATTCATGCAAATGAGCTCAGAGACTGGTTAAGACACAAGTAGTGAAAATTGCTTGTACCAAGGAGTCTCAAGTAGAAGGCATGGCTTAGCTTTTTCTGCTTGAAAACTAACCCTTAATGTCATGTTGGATAAGATATTTTCTTTAACTTAAATACTGTGCTGCAATATTATAACTGCCCCTTCTAAAACCAATTATTTTCTTTTGGATTTTTTTTTAAAATTCTAAGCAGTAGAAAGTAAGTTTAGAAAAAATTATAGTGTTTTTAAGATTTGTTAAACTACTAGAACCAGAGCATTCACAAAAAGTGGGGTTTGTAGCTGTAGGAGACTAAAAATATTTAAGTAGAAAAATATTAACATGTAGAATATATAGTCATATGAATTTTTTTTAACTTAAATTATTTTGCCAGATATTTACAATTGGTATTAAATGTTTCATCCCAGATTTCAGCTACTGAGAAAAATAAATTTCTGTATTTTCTTATGAGATTCAACAGGAAATTCACAGTGTCCTACATCTTCTGTCAGGAAGCCTAGTATGAAAGAAAATGATTTTTTAACGCAGTAGGGAAATTATCCTGCATTGTTCATTATCCTGCAACTTTGCATTCTTAATGGATCAATCTCCTTTTTCACATCCATGGCTGCTTTAGTGCAGAGAGTCAGTATTCCCAAATACCATTTTCCAAAGGGCTTCTCTAACCACAAGGTTGCTAGTGAAGTTAAGGTATTAAAAGGTATTTAAAGCACATCTTAGTAGCTTTCTAGAAAACAATCCACTGTTTATCACAGTAAAAAAAAAAAAAGAGAGATATCTCTCCAGCTCAGTACTTTGGGTGTCCCTGAAAAGGAGATGGATAACCATACTAGGTTCTGCTCCTAGGTGGTTTTTTGTTTGTTTGTTTGTTTTCTAATGACATATCCAGAGAATCCTAGGAGCAGAACCTAGTANACTCCACCACTACCAAAGCAAAGAAAGCAGCAATTTTTGGAGGAGAGACCAACACTGAGCTCTTTTCTACTGGTTGAATGCTCTAACAGTAAGGAAAGCAGTAAACTCTGACCATCTTCCAGGACAAGAGCTATGGGGTGAAGAGAGAGCATGGAAGTATGATCTCTTGCGTTTTTTTCTGGTCTTTTTTGCTTTTGTTTTTTCCTCTGTTCTGAATGAAAATGAATGCATGTGTGTGATCAGTGTGTATGGATCATGCCTGATGTGTGGTGTGCATGTTTTTTGCTTGCCTAGTAAGTAAAGCTTTCTCTAGAACTGAAGAAAATGAACACACATTCTAAGGATTCATCCAGAGTCTGCTAGGAGTAGAGGCCAGGGTGAAAATGCCTGAATGCACAGAAGTTAATCTGAAAGTTCCCATATCTTGAAAGGTTCTGGGGAATCACATATTTATATTTGCAAGTCTAAATTGTACATCATTCTCATTTTAAAAAAATACACGTTTTTCAGAGTGTTATGAACATTTTGTATTTAGTTACCTACAGGAAATCTAGCTGTCTGGGAAAAGTGAATTTACATCATCTCCCTTACAGCCTTCACCCGGTTATTCTCTATCTCTGTGTATGTGTTTTCCTGCACTCATCTGAGATCCAGTGGCTTTTACCAGGAAGTTTTGAGACAATCCAACACTCTCTAGTACTTCTACAAATGAAAGATAATATTTGTCTAAAGTGAAACCCAAAACTGTATTCTATGTTAGTTATATAAACTGTGTATTCTCTCCTGCCATGGCATGGAGACTTTCCCGCAAGAAAACAGTTCTCTCATGGCTCCAATATCACAGCGAATCAGCCATCCAGAAATCTGTCCGCAATGTGAAAGTCCCTTCTCTCGACACACAGTTCTTCCTGCAAGTGCTTTTGAGGGCTCATCTCTGTCTACTGGGGTAATATGTTTAAAGATAAGCTGTTCTGATAGAAAAGCAAAGGGTCTTATCTTCTCTCCCTCTGTTAGCAAGGTTCTCCTTTTTCTATCCCTGGGGCAAGGGTTCTCTTCTCCTCTCTCTGGGAGCAAAAATTCTCTTCTATCTATCCTTGGGGCCAGGGTTCTCATCTCTCCCGTCTCTGTGGCAAGGTTCCCCATCTCTCTCTGTTCAAGTTTCTCATTAGACCACAGCTACTTCAACATCTGCTTGCTTCAGCATGGCTACCTTTGCGCAGGCTGTAGTCAGAATGCTGTATTCCCTCCAGTTGCATTCATGAGTTACAAGGAATAGTCCAATATAATATAGTTCATCACCATGGCCTTCCAAAAGAATTGCAGCTTAAAGTATCTCCTCTTTCTCCTCTCTCTGGGCTTTGACTCCTTCTTCACTGACCTCGGGGTCTCAACGTTGATTTCTTTACATGCCTTTACTCTACCTCTTACTCAAGAAAGGATCAATGTCTGCAAGTTTCATCTGTGTACTGAAAAAGTTATCATCTCTCCTGGGCTCTGCTGTTGGTCACATGATTTTTGCTGGGCAGAGGCTGAAGCTGCCGCAAACTTTTCTCAGGGAGACAGGGAAGGCAGGAGCAGCAGGATCTCAGCAGCCAGGCCAGGATTCAGCTGCAGCAGGATCTCAGCAGCCAGGCCAGGATTCAGCTGCAGCAGGATCTCAGCAGCCAGGCCAGGATTCAGGTGCAGCAGGATCTCAGCAGCCAGGCCAGGATTCAGCTGCAGCAGGATCTCAGCAGCCAGGCCAGGATTCAGCTGCAGCAGGATCTCAGCAGCCAGGCCAGGATTCAGGTGCAGCAGGATCTCAGCAGCCAGGCCAGGATTCAGCTGCAGCAGGATCTCAGCAGCCAGGCCAGGATTCAGCTGCAGCAGGATCTCAGCAGCCAGGCCAGGATTCAGGTGCAGCAGGATCTCAGCAGCCAGGCCAGGATTCAGCTGCAGCAGGATCTCAGCAGCCAGGCCAGGATTCAGCTGCAGCAGGATCTCAGCAGCCAGGCCAGGATTCAGGTGCAGCAGGATCTCAGCAGCCAGGCCAGGATTCAGCTGCAGCAGGATCTCAGCAGCCAGGCCAGGATTCAGCGGCAGCAGGATCTCAGCAGCCAGGCCAGGATTCAGGTGTGGCAGGATCTCAGCAGCCAGGCCAGGATTCAGGTGTGGCAGGATCTCAGCCACGCCTGGCCCGGCCGAGTGGGCCTGGCCTGGCCTAGCCCGGCCTGGCCCTGCAAAGCCAGCAGGGCCCAACCATGGAGGTCTGGCCCCGCCAGGCCGAGCAGGCCCCCTGTTACCTGTTCGGAAGCCAGAAGCAAGAGAGCAATTTCTGGGCTTCTCCTTTCTTAAATGTGAATCACAGAGGCATACTCAGTTTCATAAGTGGCTAAACAGTGTGTCCATCTTAGAACCAGCCAGCTAATTGGTTCTCCACGCCTGAGGGAAGCAGTCAAGTTCCTTACAGGTAAAAAATCATTTTTCATTTTTAAAAATTAAAACAAAAACAACATTTCTAAATGTTTTAAAAGTTTAAAAATTAGTTTAGAAACAGCATTTTTAAAATGACAAAGCATTTTTTTTCCCTGAGGTATTTCATCCTGATTTTTTATGCCTCCTATTAAGTTACAGACCTACAGCAATGGTACTTCGCTCAGAACTTCGCAAATGGTCAAGATTTGCAAGATATATCTAGACCACAGCAATAGACTTATAAGATTAGATTCATCCTTGTAATCTCTGCTTCCTGACAGTTTTTAAAGAACTCAGATTTGCTGGATATGTTGAATTTAGTATCAAATTTCAGCATACACCAGGGCTAAAAATTATTATAAAGCTAGAAAGAAAAGAATACTGAGTACAGAACAATGCACAGGATGTGGAGGAATGATAGCAAGAAAAAAACTTTGATGTAAAGACAATCAAAAACCCTCCAATATAAATTGTGGTGGATTGACCCTGGCCAGCAGCTAGGCAGCACACAGCTGCCTGCTCTCTCCTTATCCTGAGCAGGGTGAGGAAGAGAATAGGAGGAACAAAAGTGGGAAAACTTATGGATTGAGATAAAGATACTTTATTAAGCAAAGGAAAAAGGAAGGAAGGAAGAAAAAAATGATGATGCAAAGCCAGTCATTTACCACCTCCCACAAATAGACCAAAGCCCGTCCTGTCTCTGAGCAATGTCTAGTACTCCTCACAAAAAGAACTTCTATAAGGTTTTTATTGTTAAGTGTGATTCCATATGGCATGGAATATTCTTTTGGTCAATTCACATCAGCTGTCCAGCTTGTGTCCATTTCCAAATTCTTCCCCATCCTCAGCCACCCTTTGTCACTGCAGGGACAGAGTGGGAAAGAGAGAAAATTGTGCAACTATTTATTATTCAGCAATAGCCAAATCACTGGTGTGTTATCAACACTACTTTAGTCAAAAATCCAAACCAGCATTGTCTGGGCTGAAATTTAGGAAATTAACTCTATCCCAACAGAACCCACTACACCAATAACTGGAAAATAAGAAATGAAGAGGGAATGAGGTGTCAAACCCACCTTTTCAGCTTGTTTGCTTGTTTGTTTTTTGTTGGTTTTTTTCTTTATGTTTGGTATAATTTTCTAGTGTCAAAACAGACATTTAAAAAAATTATGTTGAAGATTATACATGAGAAAAAGGAAACAAACCTACAAAAATAAGTCATAAAGTGTTCTACATCACTTTCTAGTTCTTCCCTCAATATGTATTTCTATCACAACTAAGATCAGGTTTGATTTCTGATGGTTGACCATTGCTTCAGTGTCAGAACAAGCAAAAGGGTGGTTTTGTGAGGGTATTCCACTTTCATTGCTGATCAACTCTGGTGTGCTTATCAGCAGTAACGATACTATGGCTCTAAGAATATCTGTGAATGCTCTGTGGATTTGTATCTCTGCTTCAAAAGTTCTTTAGAGGGTTTTTTTTGTTTGTTTTTTTTTTTTACAGGATTACTTTTACTGATCTCTACTGTAAATTATCCAGAAAGTTACAGGTATAGCCAAAGGACCACTTGGTTTAGATCTTAATACAGTATCGACCAATTTTAGAAACATCTATTTAAACATTAATCTGGCTTTAAATTCTCCAGAGATGTGATGTGTAGAATATATTGAAATGGCCAGGAGAAATCTACTGAAAATGTTGCATAATCAGCAAATACTCAGAATCTGATGATTACCTAAGCCTGATGTTAAATCTTGAGAAATATCCCTAGATTTTTTTTCTTCTTTCTTTTTTATTATGATAATGGTCGAGAGCAAGGGAATATGAAAACTTTATGAAAATGTATGACTTTTAATGTAATTGCTGTCATATTTGCAAGGCAAAAATACAAGAACCTCTGTAAAGATTTAAATCTAATTTGCAAAGGGAAGAGAAGAAAATTTGGTTCATAAATTTAGGGAAATTTTTTCTTGAAGTAATTTTCATTACCTGATTTTTTTTCTATTAATGAAATTTATGAAATGTAAAAATTTCTGGTGAGATTTGGATAAATGCAGGGGCAAGAAAAATAATATAAAACTCTGACTGAACTCAACTGGAATATCAAAGAAAGCTTGTCTAACTTCTTTAAATTATTTTGCTCAATAACACATACTTCTTCCAGACCTTAACTCTTCTACAGTGAAATTCCGTTGGTATAAATAATTATTTTCCCTGACCATCTCTTATGAACATTTGTATTGAGGATTCTGCCCTCCTAAAGACTCAGCAAAAGAGAACTTTTGCCTTAATATCAGTACCTGTTGGTGCAAAGCCAGCATTTCAGACCGAAAGACTGATCAGACTTTGTAGAGAGCTGACCCTGCTATGCCAGCTGTATCCCCATGAGCCAAGAGCTGGAAGGTACTGATGTCTTAAGCTGTCACAGCTCTAGGTGACTAAAGCATATTGGCTCCAAAGATAAAGATTGAAGTTCCAATGCTGAAGATAGTGACAAAATCTCTGATATCTGTATGTCAGTGTCCTAGAGTGACTATATGATGTTTGTATCCCCAGTTGTCTGTTCTGCCTATGTTGGATGTTGAGTTCTGTGCTTGTGGGGCTGGATGGAGAAAGCAAGGGCGGGGAGAAGCAGCAGGCAGTTCATCTGCAGAAACTGCACTCTGCTCCCCTGGAATTCCTTTTCTCACGGCCTGTGCTGTCTGCAGCACGGACAGGGAGAGAGAGAGAAGGCTCTCAGTGCTCTCTCGGAGCTCTCAGCTTTTGCAGGGGGAGAGAGACAGGGAGTTTTTCTTTGCTTTTTCCACTGTTTTTTCTCATTGGCTGAAGGAAGAAGAGCTTTACCTGAATTGTGGTTTTTTCCTCTGGGACTGTTCAGCATCTCTCCAGTCCAGGACACCAGGACAATTGCCTGGGGACCCTCCAAGCTGCACACTGGGCCTGGGTGCCTGAACCGAGCCCTGGAGAGACTGAGACTGACTGAGCCACACCCACAGAAGGACTTTCTATCTTTGCCGGCTCTTCAGAGCAACAAGAGGTTCTATTGTTTAATATTGTTCAATTTTTATGCTTATCAGTACTTTTCTGGCTAAATAAAGTTTTTTCCACTTTTCTCTGAGGAGATTTTTCTCCTGAACCAGTTGGGGAGAGGGGCTGCTGAAGTTGGTTGATCAGAGGAGACCCCTTCTGGTATTTGCTCTCAAATTTGCCCTAAACCAAGACAGTCAGAATGATGATTTACAGGAAATCAATTTGGCAATTCCACAACTACTTGTACCTCATAGTGAAAGGTGATTTTTAATAGATGTATGCAGAAATAGGCACGTGGATTCTGTCAGGAAAGCTATAAGAGAAGGGTTTATTGTATTCAGCCTTGTTCCCTACAATTTATTACCCATGATGAGTTCACAATAACCACAACATTTTCACTTTTTTGCAAGAATGACTTAATAACTGTTTCCCAATTTAGAAAAACAAAACCCAAAGATTAAAACAGGTCTCTGAATTAATCAAAGAAAACTGTAAGACTATTTTCAGACAGATACACTGTTGTAGGCCTCTTTTCAACTGTTAATGAAAACTCAGAGGTGTGTAAACACTTCTAGTTTTTCCAAAATATGCTTGTTTTTACATGGGCAAAATGCTTAATTTCTTTTGCAAAATAGAAGTAAAATATTTTCATGACACAGAAAAAGGATTATAGGGTTAATTGAAGTCAGTGAATTGCTCTGAAATCTCATGTCTGTGAGCTTACATCACTGCAAATTTTTTTATTTTTTAAATTAAATGCATTGAAAATTGGATATACTGGATATCACCTAAGAACACACATTATTTCAAGATTCTTTGACTGATTTCTTGTCCAGACAGGCCTGGATAAACGCCAGGTAATCATTTGGATGCTTATCCAAAACGAAGAGAACACAGTAAGTTTGAACCGTGTTCTTTAGCCTTTGCATGAGTTTTTTATGAAGACCACACAATACACAAGGACCTCAACTCTAGTCACTTTCCAAAGGTCAAGGAAAACTTGATTGTTTCTTCATAGAAATGGAAAAGGAGTTATCTGTCAAAATAACTGAAACTACAGTGAATGTTACCCGCTGTATATAACACTCTAAATCTAAAAAAAATCTGATAGACTTTGCAAATGATAATCCAACCGCCTTTGTATAGAGGGTGGGTCCACTAGAGAAACATTGCTACTTTTTCAATTAAATGAGGATTCTACTTCTCACAATAAATTAAATCAAAGGACAATATTTCAGTTTTAAATTTTTATATAAATTCAAAGCACTAAAAGGCAATCTGAGGAAGGAGAATGAAGGCACTGTTTATTAACCTTAGTTATCTATCCTCTCTGTTGAGTAGTATGGTTCAACACTCTATCATTTGTTTTACTGAGTCACTCTGTTCGGCTTATTGACATGGGTGGGATGAATTTTCTGGTTATAGTCCAGCCATGAATGTATAGCATACATATGCATACAGTTAGCTCTTTTAGTTAGACTACGAGAGGTGCAATTTTAAGAGTAATCATCTCAAAGCATGTATCATGTGTCATTTTATCTCTAAGCACAGGTTCATCTGTTGTTTAGACTAGTTCCACTTGCTGGCACTGTTTGACCTTGGAAAGAGTGCTGTTAGATAGGTCAGTTATTTGATACTGTAAATTACTCAGTGGTGCTCTGTGTTGACATTCTTGTTGCATAGTAGTCTTAGAATCCAAGATACTAATCTGAACTGAACTTAATTTTATTTAATCTTTCTCATTAACTGACCATTCAAAAGAAAATGTGAAAATTGCTGTTTCAGCATTTCCTTTAGTAAATCAAATGTGAACTTTGATTTGCCATGCTACATCCAAGCTACATCCAATACTATTCTTTGAAACTATACTGTAGTTAGTGTCTGCATCTCTGAAGACTTGAAGCACCCACTACTGGGAAAACCTAGCAAATTTCTGTTGATTTCATGCCAAAAGGTTGCATTTCAACTAGGACAGGGTGGAGGTGTACACAAGAAATCCTTTCTGCTCTTATGTCTCACAAAGTTGAATACATTTTCCATCAACAACTGTGTGACTTCGTGTAATTCTCTCTGTCTGCCTCAGAGATCCTTGGATGCCATCCATAAAGTAAGACTATAACTTTGGGAGTTTTTATAAAGAGCTTTGATATCTTAAAAATGAAAAATAAGATGTAAGTGCAAAGTACTGTTGTTTATCATCATGTATGAATATGAAATTCAGTCTGCTGCCTTATTTCTCCCTTTCACAATGCAAAAGGATTATAAATGTCAAATAGATTTTTTTTTTTGTTAGTCATAATCAAGAATAACATGTTGTGCATAAAACTTTGTCAAATTAAAACATTATATGCTTCTTTTGGAAATACAATGTGTGTACATCCTAAACAAAAAATGTTTCACTAGTTAGAGTCATTTTAGAACAAATGCCTTTGTCTATAATGTTTGCTTTTCCCTAATTAAGGTCATATTATTAAAAGTGTTAATAAATTACAAAATTTATGTTAGGTAATGAAACCTGCCAGATGAAAAAAAATTATCTGATACATTGGATTCTATCTTTTTCTATCTTCCCTTGGGTAATTCAGGGAAAAGAATTTCAGAGTTAAAAAGAAAATAAATACAAATTTGTGTTTGTACTGAAAAAAAAATTTAAATGAGTAAATATTTTCTCCAATTAAAAAAAAATTAAATGAGTAAATACTTCTCCAAGTGTAATATGACAAATGCATTTTTGCCCTCAAACCATTGCAATTAAGAAATCATGTTAATTCTGCATTTTTCTTTGTAAAAATCCTAAAGCATTTGATGACATGCTTATTTTTGACCCTGACATTGTGCCAAGCCATAATGGCCCAAAGCAGCTTCACCTGGGATCTTGACTGATGACTGGATTTCAGTTCGGGTATGGTGGAGGTGCTCTTAAGCTCTGCCTCAAGGGTGGACCTTTAGATATACACTGTAACCTTGTCCTCAGATCTGCCTTGGGCCCAGACTCTTTGTGCTTCAGATGGAACAGAAAGAAGCTGTGAAGGGGCTGAGGACAAGTCTTTGATAAGTGGCTGAACTGGGCTGGTTTAGTCTGGAGGAAAGAAGGCTTAGATGGGACCTCATCATTCTCTGTAAATACCTGAAGTAGGCTGTAGCGAGGTGAATGCTGGTCTTTTCTCCCAAGCAGCAAGAAATAGAGTAAATGACCTCAAGTTGCGCCAGGGGGAGGTTTAGATTGCCTATTAGGAAAAATTTCGTCACCAAAGGTGTTGTCATGCCTTGGAGCAGGTTGCCCAGGGAAGTGGTTGAATCCCCATACCTGGAGGTTTTCAGAAGACATGTAGATGTTGTGCTTAGAGGCATGGTTCAGTGATGAACTTTGCCATGCTGGGTTAGTGGTTGTACTTGATGATCTTGAAGATCTTTACCTAGCTAAAAAATTCAGTGATTCTAAGATCTTTTAGGTAAAGTCCCTAATCAAAGCCTTCAGTGAATGTGAAGATTCACATAGGTAGTAGATGCAAGCTACTCTGCTACGAGTTTTTATTACTCTGCAAGCATGTCATTTCAGCAGCAGGACTCGGTGTGGTATTCCAGCTCTTAAGTTGCTGCATCATATCAACCAGACACAGAGTGAAGGAGTAATGCTCATGAAGACTGTACTCAGTGAATGGAACAAGACAGTTACTGTTTCTGTGTAAGGAGCAGGGTGCTTGCAATGAGGTTGGAATGGAAGCAGTGTCTGCAAAT
>VZTR01026456.1:65057-75088 GCA_013400775.1 Chaetops frenatus | reverse complement strand
GGACTCGGTGTGGTATTCCAGCTCTTAAGTTGCTGCATCATATCAACCAGACACAGAGTGAAGGAGTAATGCTCATGAAGACTGTACTCAGTGAATGGAACAAGACAGTTACTGTTTCTGTGTAAGGAGCAGGGTGCTTGCAATGAGGTTGGAATGGAAGCAGTGTCTGCAAATTGTCTCATGAATGTGCGTTTTTCTTAGCACTTTCATCAGGATGCATAATGTTTTGGTCAGTCTTGTCTTAATCATCTACATGGACTTAATGTTCTCTGTTCCATAATGACACAAAACTTCTTACAACTCCATAAATTCTTTCATTCCACTTTTCTTGAGATGTTGCTGGCCACTTTCTGAGACCTTACTACCCAGTTATATTTATTGTGAGCCTTATTGATACTTGCTTGAAGACCTGAGTAAAGATTTGTGGTTTTGTAAATTACTGTGTTTGGAGTGTCTGTCATCACAGAATGTAAAACAGAATTGTAGTTTTAATGTGCTTAAACATGGGATAAACGTGAGACTCAGGGCACTTACTTATTTAGCCAATCTTGTGTAAGGGAAGCACAAGGTGCAACCATAATATTTTGTCTGCAGCATCTGAAGGCTTGTTGTTATTACAATACCTGCAACCACCTTTTTAATTTAGTAGAAAAATTTACATTTATTCCAATTGAAATGACATTTTTGTAATTTTTGCTAACTTTTTCTATCTTGTGAGTCACACAGCTGCTCCTATTTATTCCTGACCTCATCCAAACCAAAAATCACATGCACAGAAAAACCAACATAGCCATTCCATTTGAATGGCCTTTGCAATACCAACTGCAATAAACAATGATTATGCTACATATTGTAGTACACTACCATGAACTATATTTCCCATATTCACTTAAAAGTGAAATTAATAATTTCAGAACAGAAATTAATATAATGCTGTATCATCTTCTTTGCCTTTCTTCACTCTACGGACAAAAAATAGAATCTTGCCTCCTCCATGTATCGTCTTAGTTCTGAACCTGCACACTTATTTTAAAACGAAGACTTCCTTCTTTATCTGTTGAATAGAATGCCACCAGAATATAATGTTTATGTACACTAGATGTGGGGAAGCACTTAGTTGTGTGTCTTATTTTCTGTGCTAATCTATTTCTATTCGTTATTTTACAGATGAGTGTTCACTTTCATCTCTCTGGTAGAGTGACTTGGATACTTCTCTCAGCTTCAGGTGCCAGGATGTATTGAAGCTTTTCCCAAAAAATATGTTTGTATGAAGTAGCACAGGCTGACTGATTGACGTAAAGCTTATGTTTCCAAATTATAATGCTAACAAATTATAGTACTCCTATTGACTGTACATTTTATTTATTTGCTTTTAAAGACTGTGAACAAGCATGTTCTGAGAACCTGAAACAGTGGGTGATTAGAGAAAAATGTTTCTCTTGTTGTGAACAAAGGGAAAAACAACAGTTTGGGTTTTTCTCCCTTGCATTTTGATTTAAAGGTAAGTAGAATGAGGAAAAACCTTCTTTGCAAAATGCATGAAATCTCTGCTTTTCTTGAGAGGTGATGAAGGGGAATGAGATAGTGAAGTTGACTGTTTTCAGCGTGCCAGTTCAGGAAATTTCTGTACTGAATTTCTGTGCTTTTTCTAGTTTCTTCAGATTACTCAGAAGGATAGATTTAAAAAATGTAATACCCTCATTTGTGATAATTCTGTGGATGATTTTATGTTCTGAGTGAAAAACATTGCTGCATTTTGTAAATGTTGCTTTTTTGGTGGGAGGTGGATTGTGTGTGTTGGTTTGAGGGTTTTTGTTTGTTTGGTTGGGTTTTTTTGGTTACATTTGATGTTGCATAACTCTGAAGATCCTGTTTCTCTGCATTCTCTTCAAAGAAGAACAGGAAGGCTCTACTCACTCTGCTTCACCCTATCTCACAGTTTTAATAGCACCAGAAGCAGGCGGAAAATAACGGTCTATACCCGCTGGAAATATTTAGGAATCTATCCATTGCATTCATTCAGTGGGCTTTAGATAAAGGCCTAAAGCAACATAAGACAATCAAGATGATTTTTTCTTTTTCTTTAGAACCCATTAAAGGCTCATCCTTTTGTTTTGTTTCCAAAACCTCTGATCCCAGGAGGATAATATCTGTCTGCATGTTAAAGACATATGAGCAGTAAGGAGGATCAAAACACAGCCAACCTTCCAGTGCTACATCTGTGATAGAGAGTAATTGCTGTACACGGTTTAAAAATGAAGTAGCTGCAGTGTAACTCAGCACTTCAGTGAGGTGAAAACTTTTAAATTCTTTTCCTAAATTACTGAAGTTCAAATTCAGTGCAAACTCATTCCAATGCTTGTTCACAGTAGAAGGTAATGTAGTCAAAGCTTAGACTCTGAAGTGCTGATTTTCATGTTCTGTAGCCTGATATAAAAGATGGATGCCATTTTTATTTGGGCAAGCCTTAGGAAGGGCCCATGGAGGAAAAATGAATAAAAGTTCCCATGCTTGCATATATCCAGAGCTGAGTTCTGAGGTCAATGGAATTTCCCAAGTGAAGAATATTGTGGAATGAAACACTTATTCCATGTCATTCAGTAGAATGAAGCAATTTTAAAAGGAGTCACTAATTTCTTTAGTTCCATTACCATATGAAAGAGAAGGGCAACCCACTAAGATTCTTCAAGACAAAGTGATTTTTTTTTTTCTTTTTTTGAAACAGGAAATATGTTCCTCCTCAATAACTGTCTAGGTGCTGCATTTTCCACTCTTTTCAGGAATATTATAAATTCTTTGGGATATTAGTAGCCTAGTTTAGTTTGGAAAATTCTGTGCTTTGACAATACATAAATAATTCTATATTGAGACTTTGCAACTTCCAACACATTTTATCCATTTTTTTGCTACTGCGTCTAAGTGTATTTATAAGCAAAGTATTTGTAATGCATATGATCTTCTCAAACTGTTCACACTTTTTGCTGTTTGTTATTTCAAGTATGAAATTCATCACCTAAGTCACTGCTATGATTTCTAGTTTCTGCTTTGTTATGGTTGTTATTATTTTTTCTTCATTGTTTGGTGAAGATGACAGTATGGCCCCATTAATTCAATGGAAGATTGATGGGTAGGTTACACAATTAAAAGGATAATCATACTCTTTTTATATCTTCAGCTTTTATTTCTAGTTGACTTTGTGCTGACTTCTTTTCACATCTGTGTTTAAAAGTGTGTTGTATGTCATTCTGAACACTGTTATGTTTGATTAGTTACTATGATTTATAGTTAAGATTTTCATCAAAATGCTTGCCTGATCCAAATAAGTATATATCCTATTTCTTCTATTTTTTGTGGAGTTTAGTCTGGCTTCTCCAGACAGAGTTTAATTTTCTGGTTTATCAGATCAATTTGTCACAAAGAACAGAAACAGGTGAAATAGCAGATCATCAATTCCTATTGTATTTGGGTCTGGATAAAACTGAAATTGCATTGAATTAGAACTCAATGCTTACTGGTAGAGAAGAGGGAGACTTGTAATATATAGCAATTTTCAGTCACCATGTTACACTTGGAGCACATAGAAATACTAGCTTGACTATACTTAGTTATTGATTGACAGCAGTGGCTAAAGATGGAATAAATTGGTGAAAACCTCAAGCTTCCTTCTACCTTTACCCTTTGTTTTAGAGAATAATCAATCATTAATCATTAGTACTTCCTTTTCATTCCTAAAACTTTTTTTTTTTGTGTCTGGATTTGAGTTTCTGAACTACTAAATATTTGTATTTTCCAACTGAAGACAGAACTGTAAAAAGCTGCTTCTCTGGTGCAGATATTATGTACACACTAAGAAACCCTTATGGACTGTGTCCCTAGCAAGCTGTTGGTCAGCTGAGGAAGAGAAAAAGAGTCAGATGATTTCCATCAAAATGCTGTCCAAGTCCTACAGTTACAGCCCAGGGGAAAGAGATTCATGTTTGTAATGTAACTCTGAAATTTGGAGATGGATTTCTAGTAGCTGGATGGTACTTATTTTCCCTTTGTAACACAATCATGAAATGAATAATTAATGACAATTAGTAAGAATTTTTATGAATATATTTCAGCTTTGGGAGTGAATAGCAATATGTCAAAGTAGTGTATCCCTCTCAGAGCCTTTACAGAAGAATACAGAAAATAAATAGCTTACAGATTTTTAACTTCAGGCTTATGCTCTTATTGATTCAGACACTTACATAGTCCAGAATTACATCCCTGGAAATAAACAAGCCTGGTGTAAATTGTTTTTAGTGGAATTCAGATAGAAAGGAAAGAAACACTTTTGTTACAGATAGTTGTCTTTTTCAAAGATGTGTATAACTAAGGTTAGTTTTGGCATGAAATTTCATCTCATGATAATAAAAGAAAAAAAGTTTGGTGACTCTTGAACTCTGTACACAAAATGAAAGAAACAACAGCTTGGTGCCTTCTGACAGCTCTTTCCCTTCTGGTCACAGAAGGTGAGTGGAAGATAAAAGAGAGGAGGGATTATGGCTCCATTTATTATGTTTTTCTGTATAAGTACACAGCACTAACAACAGCTCTGTGGATTTTCTGGAATTACAGGCTATCCTGTAATATTAAAATAAATGGATTCATCATGCCTAATTCAAATATAAAAATAGAAATAAATATAAATGAGTTCAGCAAAAAGCCACAAACATGGTGAAGATATCTGCACCTCTGATCTACAAGAAGAGGTTAAGCAAAGGCTCAGGGGATACCTTATGATTTGTTGATTTTATGATGGAAAAAGTGAAAAAGATGGAATCAGAGTCTTCAGTGGTGGTCAGTGTTGTTTTAACATTGTCTTTGTTTCTCATTATCCAAATCCAATTAAATTAGCCTAAATTTAATCAAGTCTGGTTTTGCATGACAGTACTTGATAGCAGAATTCCCTCTCTTTATTTGGATGCTTAATGAACATTCTTGCCTTATCTCCTTATCTTATCCCTCTCTCCTATTCAGAAGAGTGACTGGATAAGCTGACTAAGGTCAACACACCAGTGGTACAACTACAGAATCATAGAATGGCATGGGATAGAAGGGACTGTGAAAGACTGTCTATTCCAACTTTTCAAGGGAAGGGGAGCCTAGATGAGTTTAGCTCATAACCTGTCAGACTGCATCTTGAAAACCTCCAGTGATGGGGACTCTGTCATGTGCCTGGGGAGGTTCTTCCAGTGAATTGTTGTTCTCAGTGTAAATTTCTTTCTTGTGCCAAAATGAAGTTACAGTAGAGCATCTTAAATGGGATGGCCACATGATTCTTGCACCGAGTGTGTGAGGACAGCAGGTAATACAAACTTTGGACATATCTCCAAAAGGCAATTAAAATTTATTCCTGAAGATCTTATTTTTTACAAATTGTTTAGGTAATTGTACAATATTGTTTTCGTGGGTTACAATTGTTCAGCCTTGAAGACATGAGTTTTAAGCTTCCACTTACAGGCTGTGCAGACCTGGGGCTTTTTGTTCATTTGGCAATTGTAATTGTTTACATGGGATAAGTAGAAGCATTTCTTTTGCGTTTGCTTGTTCATGTTTAGGATGTCTCCGTGTTGGCTACAGTTAGATGTAAGATACTGAAACAAGAGAGTACTGTATTGAAACATGAGTGCTTACATTTGTCAGTGGAGAAAGGTGTTGAGATTTTTTGCCAAATATTGGTACGCATTTTATTTGAAACCTTCCTCCTTCTATTAGCACAATGTATTCTGCTTTCATTTAGTGCTTCTACTAGTGAAGTCATGACCCTCCAGATGGCATAATGGAAACATCTAGTAGTCCTATCATTGAGAATCAGAAAAATCATAACAATATTACTAAAAGTCAGTAACAGTTTTATGTAGCTTCCTTTAAATACCAAAAAGGCCGGTTTAATAGCAACAGAAATCACAGCAAATAGAGTCCTCATTATTCATTTAAATTGTAATTACTTTCTGAAGATTGCATATTCAATACATGTTGAAACACCCTGGAATCTCACCAGGAGTAAAGGATGAGCATCTTTTTGTTGAGATGTAACAATTATTTCTAGCAACAACATAAAGATTTTAACTTCATATTAGATTTATTGCATCTAATTGTTCCAGGAACTACTGATAAATTTATTGCATTCTTGGAGATTAATTCTTCAGCTAAATAACTAGAACAATTATGAAAATATTTAGCAACATCTTCTGGTAATTTCAGTAATTTAAAATCATTGAATTAATCACAGAAATTGCCTAAAATAACTCTACAATTATGGGCAGAAGTCCCAAGTTGGGGACAAAAGTACTCCTTGATTTTGGAACTATTTGTTGTGAATGTAGTTCAGGATAATGACTGCCACCTCTTCTGTTATTTTCTCCTCTTTGTGTTGCTTGCTTTTTATTTTTGCTTCTTTTACTTCTCTGTAAACCTCCTTTGCTTAGAAGATCCTGAAAAAACTGATATTATCTGTTGCTTTCCAATAATTGGGCTATCCAGTACTACTGCATAGCATCAACTCAGGATTTACTTTGTTCTTCCCCTGCTGTTGGATAACGTCCTATTTGGGGTGACTGTCTTAAAAACTAGGTCGCAGGCTCTGTGTAGGTCAAGTTTATGTTTCTTTTTTGTTCTTTTGTCATACCTAGCCCAGTCTGCAAAGTATTACAACAACAAAGTTACCGTGTTTCCTATTAATTTGCCTCTTGTGCTCCCTGCATACCTTTACAACTCTTAAAATACCCTTTGTTTCATTTAGTCTTTATTCAGCCACTATGTTAATATAGCTAAATTACATGATCAGAGACTGGTCATTGACTCTGAAACCAAGCAACTAAGAAGACTGACTTTGCCTCCAAACTGTTAGGGATTAGGTCTCTCTTTAAAAGATTTTTCTTCTAGAGAGCCAGTTGGAATAGCCAGGGAGCAAGATAAAAATTAAGCAAAGAGAATGAGCAAGGATCCATTGTTTAAGGCTACTGCCTAGCAACACAGTGTGGCTCTTTGTCAGTAATTTGATCTAACGTTCAGATTGGAATAGGAATGTTTTAATGTCCTTCTTCCCTCTTCTCTTCAGGAGTGAGGTTCCTCATATTATATTAAAGGTCCTGAAAATACAAAAGGTAGTGGAGTGCAGAAGAAACAAGCCTGACAGCTAATCCATTATGTTCTGTGTGGTGTCTTTGAAGAAATAACAATGAGATGGTGATTAATTTTAATATAATGTGTGGGAAATGCAAACTTTCTGATGTACAATCTGCAAAGTACTGTAGCAATCTGATGCACTGGAAATATCTCTCCAAAGAGAAAAAAAATCTCTTTATTTGCAATTAGTGAGTCCTAAGAACCTGCATTAAAATTTTTGTTTGTATTTAAAGGGAAATCTTTCAGCTATTGCAACCATGCTTATGAAAGGATTTCCATTACTCAAACTATCTTCTTAATGGGTTACAAAACACCAAGGAAAGACTAAAGATAGAAGCAGAATAAATGGAAAATAGAAAAAAAGGTGCAGCCTACAGTGAACAGAGAGATGATTCAGACCTACTAATTCACAATATACCCAAATGCTAAGTTCACTAATATACAGAAACAGCTGAAAGACACTTAATGCTGAGATTTATCCAAAGCAGCGGGGGTTTTTTGGTTGCCTTTTTTTTTTTTTTTTTTTTTTAGATAATTTGTTTGTCTTTCATCAAGGGAAACTTATATCTCATTTTGTTATAAAGACCTTAACTCTTTCATTTGCTAGAATAAAGCTTGTTTCTCTTGAAGTTGATCTAGTGTTTGTACAAAATGTGAGAAAATTTACAAATTACGAGGCAGGCTTGGTGACAGTGAAAAGTAGACAACTAAAACTATATTGTGCATAAACAGACCCAGAGAAATGTTCAGTAATGTTACAAATTAGAGTGTGTGTCCTCACAAACTGCAAGGATCTGTAAGTGCCAGATAATGAAAGAACACATCTAGAAAGTGTAATCCAGTACATTTCTGGAAAGAAACAATTGAAGGTGGTGTATAGTATTACTTTAACCAACATTCCTACACAGCATGTGTTTTTGCCTTTACTTTGATTCTTGAATGTAATGTTTTAGGCATAAATTACTTTTGTCTGTTTTCTTCATCCTTTCTTACATTTTCTATCTTCTATCTATATATTTAACTAACCAGTTTTTTTCTGAGTCTTTTTGTTAGGATGGCTGCCTCCTTACCTATTCTTTTTCTGAAAAGCTTTCCTTTAATACTCTCTTCCTCCATGTATTCTCATCTGACACTTCTTCATTTTGTCTACAAGCTCCCATGTCCCCAGTCTTGCAGCCTGAACTCTGCCTTTACATGAATCTCATCCAGTCCAGTTTTCATTTGAAATCCCTGGAAAGAACCCTTACGAGTCTAATTACTGGTATCTTCCTTTCTGGTACACTTTGGCACCTGTGGTTGCAACTGTAAAATATTGTAAAATAAAAAAGTGTTAAAAGTAGTTCCTGGAATTTTGTCACATAGCTAGAAGCCTTTGTTTTAGGGCAGCAAATACAGGTAGAGGAACTATTTTACCTCAGGGTGGGTATTTTAAATTCAATTACCTCCCACTAGATGTACAGGAATATTTGGTGTAGTACATGCCTTTGTTTTATTTTTCATGGAAAGGAGGCTGATATCTCCTCTTTCATCCCTGCAGAGGTTATTGTTTCAGAAAAGCTTTTTNTTTTTTTTTTTTTTTTTTTTTTTTTTTTTTGGTGTCTACCTTTTTATCATCATTTCTTCTCTTCTGTCAAAAGACGATACAGTCCTACTAACAGTACAGTAGTCTGAAGAGAAGAGGGACTGCTTCAGGCCAACTTTCTTCCTCTTTTATGTTGTACTCAAGGCAGATGGAATATCTTTTTTTTTCTTCTTGGTGAACTGGTGCTTGGAGCAGAAATGCCAAAAATATTGTTACTGTATATAGGCAGATGATTGCTAGTACTTGAATATTTTAATACAATGAATATTTGGAGTACAACATAGGAAGCTGGCATGTGTTTGTAACACACACTACTTGTAGCTTGTAAGCAGCTAATTCCATTCTGGAAGTATAGATTTACATCTTCATTTTTGTCTCTTATGTTGGCCTGTGATCCCAAAGTGATGGTAGCACAGACTGAATAATTTGAATAGAGAGAGATATCCCCTTTTTCAAATGCAGTCAATCTTTGCTGATTAAGAAGGTTTAAGCAAGAAAAATTCTCTGACAAGTAAAGGGATTGTCTTATCAAAAATGATCATGTAACAGACATAAGTGATTATCCATTAGAACTGCCCACAGGGTTGGTTGGCAGAGAAGCTCTAGATTACTAAAGAGTGGGCTTTAATTCACCTACCACCATTCAACCATTTGTAGTAGTTTTGGCTTGATAAATCCTTAGGAGTCTAGTGGGACTATTTTACTCCTTTAACAGAGGTACAGCTTCAAGGCAAACTTCTAAGGGAGAAGAGCAAGAGCAATGGACAATGAACATCAGAAAGTTAGTCTCTTCAAGCAGTTTGTTTTGGTTTTGTTCTGGTTTGGTTTTGTTCTGTTTTGTTTTGTTAAATGACACTACAAGGTATTTAGAAAAATATATTAAAATATGTGGGAAAAAGTATATTAGGACCAGAAAATGGAAATAATTACTGACATTCTGAGAAAGGCATTCTCAGAATGCTATTTAGTTGGAAACAGAAGATGCTTAAAATGGATTTAGATAAAAGATCTCTATCCAGTGACAGTTCCTTGAAAATACAAAATAAAGTCAGTATTAACCCTACTATAAACATCAAGAAACTCAAAACCATCAGACATCCATAAAGTTGAATATTTCAAAAACAGACTGAGAGCTGAAGTGTTGAAGTTTTGTTTCTTTGCATCAGAGAAACAAAGTATAGATGGGTCTGAAGGGTGGAGTGTCACAAGGAATTGGGAAAAAAAAGAGATCATTTATGTCTTTTTATCTGTCTTTCTGGTATACGATGTTGGCTAATTTGCCACAAAAAAA
>VZTR01026456.1:37271-64137 GCA_013400775.1 Chaetops frenatus | reverse complement strand
AGAAGAAACCACCTGGGGGTTGATTTTGATTCTGTTGTCTTTTGTTAATAAACTATTTTTATCTTTGAAGTTTAGGCCTGTTTTGCATTTCTCTTAATCCTTATTCTCATAAAACCACTACACTACACTCTCGCCTGGTGTGAGCAGGCGAGCAGGTGAATGTGAAACCGGTACATCTGGGAAATAAAAAATATCTTGGGTTAAATATATATAATATATATAATAGTTTTGGGTTTCTTTTCATTCTTTCTGAATATAATTTGAGAATAAATCGAAGTCCACATGAAGTAAACTACAATTGTAGTTGAAAAACTTTGTACTACATTTGAGTTGGTATGTCTAACTATAAGAAATATACCACTCACTTATAAAATGCTGAGGTGGATTAATTGACTAACATCTTGTCTAATTCTAATGCCACTGAAAGCACAAACTGTGAATCATTTCTAAAACTATATGTACTCATTAAGTTAGGGGATTTTACAGTATATGCAAATTTTTTTAGACCCAATTTTTTAATGCAACTTAGTATAATTGTATAATGTACAAATATTGCAATTACAAAGTACTGCAATTTCTTCACAAGTTCATTTAGCTGTGCACAAGCTTACAATATACTTACATATGACTTACACAAGCATTTTAGATGTAATTAGTGTCGCAAAATTTGAAGTGTAACAGAACATTTATGACAGCTGTGAAGGAGAGAGTGCAGACATAGGATTAAAATACTGTTAGCCTCCAAACACATAAATCTTATGCCCTGTGAAGTAATGTCAGCATTTCAATATATTTTCAAGGAAAGAAGTGATAAACTAGGCATGAAATCTCATTATTTATCTTTTACTAATTAGCTGTGCTAAAACCAATCCTTATTTACCTCCATCTTAGAATTTACAGATCTGCATTAAATTACATTTGGAAAGCATAGCAAAATGAACATAATTGTTTTCAGTGGAAAACCATGATATAACATGGCACTACCAATATTATCCATAGAATTTTAGGTCTACTGGAATTTCAAAAGTAAATCACCCATTTTCAGTGGTAACTTGTTCTAGACTTCTTTGGAGTTTGAATAAATTCCTTTATCTTTCACTTGGATCTTCACTTTTAATAGTTACCTCGCCCTTGTTAAAGTTAGTCTTTAAGTATTTAGGCCATATAGTTTGGCCATAGTCTGATACTGAGAGTGAGACAGAAAAATTCAGTTCCTTCCCAGAAGAATGCGGAAGCTAAGGCGAAATGCACAAAAGAATGCAATAAATTTTTTTTGTATTATTTCAAACTGGCTGAAGTTCCTTAAGACAATCAAGGAGAGAGGCATAAGGGAAAGAAACTTTGGGATTGGCCTGTCAAGTATTTGGCCTACTTATCTCCTACTTGAGTTACTTCTTGTCCCTGTGGGGTTCAGACCATTTGCCAAAGATGCACCCCTTGAGACTTAGCATTTGGTCCTAATATCCTCAGAAATTCAATCACATCTCCTCCTACTCTCTGTAGTTTGATAATGGAATTCCAAAATTGCACTAATAATTTGGGGGATTTCTGAGCCAGGATAACATTCTTATGGTTAGTAAATAGTGATGGCCTCTCATTCTATTTTTTTTTTCATTTTTAAAATCTATATCTAACATTGATATAAACACATGAAGAGTTTCCCAATTTAAGTGCTATACAGAAAAATAATATTTTGTTTTGAATGAAATACATTGCTGTATAATTTCACTTGTTATCCCTATTTTTCATTTGCTGAAAAATAATGATAGTTGTTTGCCTTTCATATTTAGTCACAGATTACAGAGGAAGTGAAAAACAGATATGTTGACCTTATCCTTTGTGTGATGGTTCTACGTGCTGTGTTTGCTTACATATATCACTACAAAAATATGAAATAAATTTATATTAATAGTTTATTATGATATTGTATATTCAGTGGTTATACCTGCATCTGCTCTTTTACTACAGTTTCACTCTTTGTCTTAAAAAGGCTCTTGTGAGTATCCATTGGTCATAACTGCATAGAGAAAACTAAATTTGATTCTGTGAGTTTGATTATCTACCTTGTGTCCTTCATTACAGTAATTCCAAAGTAAACTGGACTCAGGCATTCCATTTTCATCAATATGTGCATATGCTTAGGTGTGCATTTTCTAATAGAGATTTTCAGACGCTTTGACTTGTTGCTTGCATTGAAACAAAAATACACACCCTGGCAAACCAGACACCTGTCTTTTTTTTTTTCTCTGTCTTTAATTTGCTGTTTACACAAAGCAGGCTCCTTTAGGGACATTCTTTTACATACAAATGGACAATAAAAATGCATGAGCAGACTGAACAAGGTCCATAACAGGACACTGAATAGCAGTATGTTTTTGGAAAGGAAATGTCCATGATCTGAACATAATTTGACACGTCTTCTATGTCCCACATTGTTTTTCAAGTCTAAGCTTCTAATTCTGCTAGATGCTGTATGATGCAGTATAAGTCTCTCACTGCTGCATTTTATTGCACTGGAAAGATAAATCTTTACTGTTATGATATAAGTAATTTTCATACTCCCTGTATCATAGGTTGGACTTGATGATCTAAAAGGTCTTTCCAACCTAGCTGATTCTGTGATTTTAATTGCTTTTATAGACAGTTTTTATTTTATTTTAATTCAACATAGGGGATTTTGCATGGAGGTACCTTGAAAAATAGTTCTATAGGCTTGGTTAATTCCAGTAGTCTACTTTTGACATTACAGGATTGTGCTTTCTATTTTTCTTTTTTCTACTTAAGCCTCAGAATATCACTGCTTAATACTTACGGGGAAAAAAATGAATATGTTCCATTTTATATGATCCTCATTTTTTAGTATTTTTTAAAATTTGAGGAGATAAAGATTAAAAGTGAAAAGTTAATCATGGAACTTGATGATTAATGAGAAACTGTAGCTACCATTTCTCTACTTAGACATGAACATCCCTTGAAAACATGATTTTTCCATCCATCCTTGGTTTCAGATTCATATTTGGGTCAAAATCAGGCTTAATCTGTGTCATAGCATCCCCATGGGGAAAAAAAGAAATCCAAAATGTTGGTCTATGTAGTTAAAGTATGATACCTAACACTCTTAAAGCTCTCTGTGTCTTCAAAGTACTTCAAAATGCTTATCTCTGTGACATCAAAAAATGTTAGTTCCATTTTACAGGGAGGCTAGAAAAGTTGGCAAACCTGTGGAGCAAGCCATTCCCAGAGCTGGCAACAAATCCTGGCAGTCACAGCTGTCACTCTCAGGTTTAGATAACTCTGCTTCACTTCAGTGTTTAAATACCATGATAGGCCTTTATTATTCCTGAATAATTCTGTTTGTCACTAAATAATTTGTCTCATGGGACCAAAAGAGAAGAGAACAGTAAAGAAGAAGGAAGCAAAGGTGATTTCCTAGTCCTCAATGATAAGCTGTTTTTATAGCTACTGCCAAGAGGAGTACAAAGCATGGGTTAGTGTTGCTGGGAACGACTACAGTCATATACAATTAAACATATTTATTTCAATTGATTATAAGCTCATAGGAACTGGAGGAAAAAACCTTTCTATACTAATGCCCCTTAAATGTACCTGAAAGCTGGGATGCATCTAATAGAGCTTTTAAACACACTTCAGAGAAATTTGGTAAATCTGTCAGTGTAAGCCCATCTATCTTTTTTTTCCCAGTAAATTCAGGGGGAGCTTTCTCACTGGCTACTGAGGTAAAAAATATTGACTGACTTTGAATATCTTGTCCCACAACTGACTGGTACACCTTGATTTTTTATACAAATGCTGATAACATAGCAATTAGAATTTTAGGGTGATTTTTGGGTTTTCATGTATAAGATTGTTGCATTCTGGACAATCTTTAGAGATTGGCAACTTGGTGTGTGTTTGTTTGTTTATTTATGCTATTGAGAAACTAACAAAAGTCACATACATTTATTTAAAACTTAACATATTTATTCAACATAGGCAAATGTCTTTCTCAATGTAGTTGTTTGATCTTATAAAAATTTCTCCTTCTGTTTTTCTGATAAAATATTAAACCTGATTGCATTTGAGATGAGTTACCACAGTATAGTAATTGGGTTGTTTATAAACATTTAGAGTTCCTAAGTGTAACATTATCCTCTATAATAATTTGTTGATTGAGCTGGCAGAAAACAATGAGTTTTGATTAGATGGTGCTGTCTCATTAATATGTATGGTTCTCTTTCTCCATTTTGTTTCAATTTATTCCTTTACATTCAGGGTGGGGGGACAATTTATTTTTCCTTATTACTGCTTGTGCATGATTTTACATAATTGCAGTCATTCTTAGATTTCTTCTAATCTTCTGAGCTCCTGATTACCAGTCACCTATTTACTCCTGGTAGTGTGATCAACAGTCACCTGAAATCCACAACTAACAACTTAATTAAACTTATTTTAGACACTGAAAGATTCTAGATGACTTGTAAATAATAAAGAACACTAAACCAAATTCCAGGCCTCAACTTCTCAACAGGGCAAGTTTAAATTTAATTTTTGGCTTTACTGCCACAGGCAGGTAGAGAAACAAGGCATCTCATAAGAAATAGACAATATGGGATAATATGGGCTTGCTCTTCCTACTTAGATGAATGGAGAATACAGATGGGTAGCTACCTTTAGTGGAGGTAGTTTTTCTGACTCCATCAGTGATGGTTTCTTCAGACACATCACATCACCCTCAGCTACAGACCTTTAAAATTATCTAATTTCAGCTAACATTTTAGGCATGAAATAAAAACAACAACAAACCCAGCAATGATAGTAAAATAGTTTAAAAGTCTTTTCAGCCTTCAGACACCTACAAATATTTGTTTATTTTTTTATTTTAGGATAGGTGTGAGAGGAGTCTAGGGTTAGGACTATAGGACTAGGGTTAGCCTATGGCTTGTTGAAGTATTGGGGGAACAATACTTCAATACTTGTGTTAGAGCAAATACAATTTGATTTCATATGGAGCACCAGATAATTTTGCTCTGTGAAGATGGTGACCTGAGGAGAAATTTGGGGATGAAGACTATCTGATCTGCATTTTGTTGATTTTTTTCCTCTTGCTGTCTGCTGTAGCTTCATACTAGTTAGTATTTTGGGAGCACTTGTTTCTTGCTTTTCTGTTCTGCAGGGAACAAGACAGCTGAGCACTGGTCTTAGCTGGATGGAGCGACGAAGTAATGAAAAGCGATTTGAAGGTAAGTGTGCTAGTCTCATCACCGTAATTATAAGCAGACTGGTGATGTGAAACCTATTTCTTACTGCAAAATCATAACTTCATGACACTTTTCAATTTCCCATCTTTCTAAGGGATGCTTCTGCAAAGCAGGGATGACTTTTCTTGAAACGTCTCAGTAGTGTCTATTATAGTGACCACGATGATCAAGAAGGTCCTTTGGGTAGCACAATGACTGAGACTTTTTTTGCAGGGATCTGATGTGCAAGTCAGTTACTTTGAGTTTACTCTGAAAAAGCTTTTAAAAAACCTCCCACAGCAGAATTAGCTTGATGTCAAAAAATTCCTATGACCCAGAGTCCTATGGTATGTACTGTGGCAGACAATGCTGGGCTATGCTGAAGTACTNAAAAAAAAAGAAAAGAAAATAAACTCAAGCAACAGCATTGGTTGCTCCTGCTAGTCTGAGTTAACTTAGTTTAATCATTTCACAAAAACTAAACACTTTCTTTACCTTTTGAGGTGTTGCCCTGACCCATAGAGTGACACTTCATCTTGGCCCAGTAATTCTTCTCATAAACTCTTTTAATCCAGTGAATTACTATAAACTACAGACATCTTTTAATTTCCCTTCTGGCAGAAATAAATATGTAACCTGCTCTGACTGTAATACTATTTGTCTTAAACAAAGATTTGCATGGACCTTCTCTTTCTGCCTTACACTGCGTGCACCCACATGAAAAATATCACTCAATACATGCAGGATGTGGGAGATAATTGTCTGGGGATTTTAATGGAGCACAGAAATTCCAAGGTTTTGGAGGATGCCATGGGATGTTTCTTCTTCATAAGATATGAGAGGAAAGGAAGAGATTTCAAACTGATTGATTTTGGGAAGTACTGTGGGCTGTGTTCTGTATTATGCCTGAGCGTGCCATTCATCCATAAATCTGTCCAAACCTTATTGAACTCCAGGGCAATGCATAACCTCCTGCATTCCCAAGCCATTCAGCACAAACTCATATAAGAAACAAAGAGATTGGTTCTACAGCAGAAAAATGGTAAATGTATAACTTTCCCTTGTGAAGAAGGAGAGTATCTACTTTAACAGGTAAATAGTTGCTTGTGGATTTGAATTAAAACAGTAATACAAATGACAGAGTGGAAAAGAATTTGGCTATTTGAACCAATTAACTGTAGCATGTTTATAGCAAAAATCACTGATCATCAGGCATGGAAAATGGGTAGAAGCAGAGCAGCAACTCCTTTTTCAGCAGAGATTGTTTCTTTGTCCATGCTCCTCACGTTCCATAGAGGAACAGGCCTCCCTGTACTGCAACATGTCTTATTGGCAAAGAGGTTTACATTTAGCTCTGCTCTTGTAGATTACATCAAAATTCTTTGTTTACTTTGATACTCTTTCCTTGAAAATTGCATTTTTTAAATCTTAGATTACATAAAGGCATAGAGAATGAATCTTTAGCTAGAAAATTGTAATATACAGGCATGTATGCTAGAAAATATTATACAGAATTAAAAAATATAATTACATGCATCACTTAAAGTTTACAAGGAGTTTACTAGATACAGTTTTAAACTCTTCAGTCATTATGGTCTTCATAATTCTGTAGCTTAACATGTACAGAAACTGCATCTTTACCTCCAATTTCAGGAACTTGCTGGAATGTTTTGCTAGATGAGAGAGAAGTTTGAAAAGTTGAAGGTTGGAAACAGCTGCTATATTTTCCCATTTTCAGAAGACAAGCAAATTAAACTCTATAAAGCTAAAATAGCATTCAGTTTCTCGTTATATGTATGTAGTAACAAACGTATTTTGTTAAACTGTTGTAAAGCTTCTTATGCTGCTCTCTAAACACTGTTTATTATTCTTCCAGCATTGCATCCTTCTTTCAATCAAAAATATATGCTTTTCTTAACACCTCCTGCTCAGTCTGGTTTTACTTAGTAGTTCTTCCAAGAAGTGTTTGCAAACCAGCTTTTTTTTTCAGACATGACACCAGAAAAATGCATTTGAAAAAGGTATTGAAAAACATTGTGTCAAGATATTTTTAATGAATTACCTTTAAAATGAATTTAGCATTTTTATGACTATAAAGTTCTTTTGTAGATGAACATTTAAATAAAGCTATTTCATTATTTCTGAACTTTCTACTTCATTCTACTTAATCTTGTCTTTCCTTTGTATTTTACAGTATATTGTATTTTTTAAAAAATGACAAAAAATCGTTATCATCATCATCAGTATATTTTTCTCTCAGTATTTGAAATAGCTGAAGTAAACAGCTGGTAATTCATTATCATTATATGGGTTAGAAGTAAAGAATTTGAAGAAAAGACACATGCAGAATTCTAACAAAGCTTGTGCAAGTCCTATGGACTTCACCATGCTTTAAATCAACTCAGTATGTCCTTGCTAGAGTAATAGTTATACAGCTGCAATTTGGTGTACATGAGTAATTTTACTCTATTCAGTGGCTTTATTATCATTCTCAGCTGATCTGAGAGGATTCTATCAAAATTACTTTTTCTTAGTACAGCAATGCAGTATATTTAGGTTATTCCAGGTCCAGTGAGATTCAGCCTTCATCTGGGATGAAAAAACATAACCTAAATCTGTTTGTTTCACCTTGCTTTGTTATGTCTTGAGGCCTGTAGTAAAAGCATTGAGGACAGATGTAATTTTCTTTTGAAATGTCTACAGCAACCTTGAACTTTTAGAAAAAGTTAATTTCCATTTTAGTGCTTCCTATAATTTTCATCTATCTACTTCCGAACTTTAAAATCCAGCAATAAACAGAAGGGTTCAAGCCACAACTATTTGCTATTTCCTTTCCATTTATGTAGACTAATCTCCTTTTCTATTTTTTTCTTCTCATCTGATATCTCCTCTGCTAATATTGCATCACAAAACTGACTGGGAGTAGCACTGATTGCAGTAAGTGAATCATTACTGTCTATCCATCCATTACTGTTACATCCCCAGGGCACTGACCATATCATTCTCCCTGCCCACTGTTTGCCATCCAGTTTAATGGCAATACATTAAAAAGCAATGGATGAATATAGTAATAACTAATGATAACAGGTACAGGAATGACATGCTTTATGGGTAAAGGATAAATAAAAGAGAGAAAAGAGCTATTATACTTCTTTAAATGGATCTTGAACATCTCAGACTTGGCTTTAAGGACTCTTGTAGATAACTACATTAGGAGCACTGGCACTTTTTTTTAGGAAGAACACTTAAATTAGATCACTGAGTTAGATTCATTAGAATGCACACCATGATAATTGTATTGCATTATTCTAAAAAGCATTGATAGCATATGTATATAATGTCTTTTTTTGACACTAAATTTAAAACTGTTCAAACTGGATCATACTAAAGATTGGTTTGGCTCAGGTAGTAATACTAGCTGGTAAAGGGCATTAAAATAAGTAGGAACTTCCATCACATAATGAAAATTATCTGAGCACCAAACAAAGACATGCTTATAACCTAAAAATCTCAAAAAAATTATTTTTATGAAAAAATAACAATAAAAGTAATAATTATTAAAAAGAAATTATTTTATTTCAGGAGGATTTTTCCTATATATTCATATATTTATGTACATTAATGATTTCTTGGTTTGGAGTTTGGCTTCCTGTCTTTTTGAAAAAAAAAGACTGCAAATTCCCAAAATGTAGTAGTATTTTAATAGATTTCTTGCAGCCTGAATTGAAAATTGCTTAGATTTAGAATGCCATTTTTTTTGGAATATTTATTATCACATATTTTAAAAAAGAATTATTGCTATGAATTCGATGCAAATCTTCTGAAATAATGAGCTACATCCAGACTTCTTAAAATTTAGACAGAACTGTGATTTTTAACTTCCACATAACCATGCAGAATAGTTTTCCATATTAATCAACTAAGGACGCACCAAAAGGTAGCTTGGAGACCTTCACTCTATATAATTGTGTCATTCTATAATTGTATCAAGTTAATGCTATCTAAAATCTAAGTATCTGGTAACATTATTTTTATCGTGTAACTATTACAAAGTTTTTTGCTAATTAGTTTGTCTTTGTAAAATCTTGATGATGACCTTTTGAATTTCCAGGGCATGAAGCTGCAGTTATGCAAACTGGACTTGCCATTAACACCTGTGCTGAATTATTTCCCACTGACTGAACAGGTGTTGGGCACCGTGTAACTCATCATTGATTTGGAATGGATGATTTTGCTTCAGGATACTTCTGGCAAGCTGAACCTCTCTAGTTGTTTCTTTATGCACATAAAAAAAGGGAATGGACTTGAAACTACAGCCATCATTGAATAAGGAGTGCTGGAGAAAAAACCCTGACTTTCAATCTTGACCATCAGTAGATAAAGAATTCCCTAATGAGAAGAGAGCTATCTCATTTTGCTATCACTCTCTTGAACGGTGTGAAAAGAAGTAATATTATTGTCAATGGACATACCAAGTAATGACCTGATACTGGATGAATTTGTCAGATACAACTGCACAAGTTTTTAGCTTGCTCCAATTACTGTTAAGCAGACAACAGGTTCATTTGTAGCCTAGAGTTCAAATTCTTGATAACACCCATGATAAGTAACTTTAAAAAAAACCTGAAATAGCCCAATACTTGAAAAACAATAGGTTTCAAGTCACTGAATATGCTCAGTTAAGAGCACTGGTTTTGCTCCAAGAGAAATTGTCAGCTCTGTTCCTTCAAGTACAGATCAGCAAAATAGAACCTTTATTCTAATTATGACATTGTTTATAAAGAGAAGGCAACCTGTAATATGCTATTAATGATAATTATTAACAAAGCTGTTCTCTTTGTCTTTAACAAAAATTAGTTTAGTCAGCACTTTCTCAGATGGTTGGTCTTTCCTATTGAAAATATTTTCTATTGAAATGAATTTTGAGAAGAACTAGATTCTTATCTTTCCCTCAGTCTGTGTGCTCTTGAGCAAATTTCAGTTATTTTGTCTGAATATCTAATATAGTTTGGCTGAAAATATTTCTATTCTGACATGATGTAGAGGTCGGTCATGAAAACTTGAATCTTGAGCCATCAATTTGCTATTCTATTCTCTGAAACCCTAATCTTTGGAGATTATTTCCCAGAAAGTGTCCCTTGCAGGTGATTTCATAATCTGGCTAGACCTACACCATGGATATTTCAGGTTAACTGCAGAGATCAAAAGACCTATAAAGATGTGAACAATATTAGATGCAATTTCCTCAACATATGGCTGTCCTGTTAAAGGGAAGTTATATTTTATTGTGATTGTTTTATTGGAACCTTAAAACGAGGGTAGGGGTAGGGGTGTGGAACTCAACAGGGTTGTATTTCATCACAATCTGCTAAGGAAAAATATCCCTTTTTACTTGCTTTATATTCTAATGTGTATTTTGTACATATAGTCACTCTTGTATTTGCATTATTGCCATTACTTGTTCCTTTGGAATTGCTTTATGTGAGCTGATTTGTGTCATTCTTCTGTGGTGTACAGAACTTAAAGGGAGGTTAGAAGTAATTGAAAATGGAATTAAGAGCTTGGAAAAATATCCTGTGTACTTTCATGAAGGTAGTATACAGAAAAATAAATAAGAAATAATATATATATGTTCTGTAGATTCGAGTTATATAAATCACATGATGAACAGTCCATCACCTACTCAAGTTACCTTTGAAATGTGTAATTTATTCCAGTTGTGGGTTTTACGACACTATATATCCTGATATATTCAGAACAGCACTCTTTGAGATAGTTCTCATTTGCTGTGTAAGCAGATGTTGCTATCTAAGAGTCACCCAACCAAATCTTTGTTGTTGAAAAGGGAGATTTATGATTTGAGTCTCACTGCATAACCAGGTGATAAGTCCTATCCAAATGTTAAATATGAGAACTTTTCATAGACACAGGCCAGATGCTCTACAGAAGTTCATAAGTTAGAACAGAAATAACTGACCGCAATATTATCACTGCAGTAAATTCACCACCCAGAATTTAATTGCTTGTGAGACTATAGCCCTCATGCTCTGTCCTGCAGCATTTTAATTTTTGAACTTAAAGAAGGAAAAGTGAAAACGGACCAGGCCGAAATTGTTATGTCTCTGTGCAAGTGAGCTGTGTAGCATTAGAAAAGGCACACTTCCATATGAGGGCACGTGAGGCTATCTCATGACTACTCTTGTCGGCTGAGTTTGGTCTGGAATTTTAATGTCCATGCTAAAGGTGTCTTCTGGAGATTTAAATTGAGATTGTTTTGTGGCTAAATTCCAAAGTCTTCTGATAGAAACTGTAGTAGCTATAGTACAGAAATGAAAACATTCTTTCTTGCTTTTGCTAATGATCAAACAGAGCTAAATTGTGATTGTTAGCTAATGTGTCACTCCATGAAAACCACTGGGAGAAATTCTGTACAGATTTGCTGAGTGGATGGCAACTTGCCCTTTAATGCTCACAGTGCATTAGCTTCTCGTATACAGTGTGTGCATTTTGCTATCTTGTGTCTAGAGCAATATTGAGGCTGTGGTTTCCTTTTCAAAGCAGCTCCATATGAGTCAAAGAGAAACTTACAAAAGATGTGTAAAGTCTATTCAGAAGCACAGTCCTTGTGCAGCAGCTAATTCCCACACAAACAAATATGAAGGATCAGCAGGTGCTTTATGCTACACTGTAGCTTTGTATGTTATAAGGCTCATGGATGGAAGATGCGATTTAACTTTTATTCTCTCCTGCATTGCACATCTAAATTCATATATTTGAGATACCAAATGGAAAAATCTAGAGGGAACTGCTTATAGAGGATTCATATAAATATGCTTAGACAAAAAACAAAACAAAACAAAACAAAACAAAATATTAAATGGTTTATCTCCACAGGACATGTTTACAATAACAGGCAACAAGGTAGGACCTTTTTTTTCCATGCTAGAGCTGATGGAAATTTGGTGCCAGGCTGCATGTCTTTCACCTGCTATCCCTGAGTAGATGTTGATTTTTCAATTTACAGGTCTCTTAAGAATTCATGACAAAGTTAAATTATATATGAGAATGAGAAGTTTCTCCTCCAGAGAGAAGAGTCCTAGTTTGTTGTGATATGGGTTTTGTATTTTTTAATTGCTAATAAACTGTTAGATAAAAAACGGTTTTTGTTTCCCCTGCCCATTTTTCTTTACCTTATATTTCATTTCCTCCACAGAAAATTGTTTTTTCAGGATGAAAATAAATGTGGATTTAATATGGAAGGAAAAATATTGATATCCTTTTGGAACTACTCATTAGTTCAGATGCACGGGAAGCTGGAGAGTTAAAAAATTGCCTTCTATCAGTGTTTATTGTCCAGGGTTATTGTGTAATTCCGTTTTACTATACACTTCATTTGAATTTTTAAGCCAAATTATTATCTTCCTTCCTACCTCTAAATTTCAGATTATTCCTTCCTAAACTTCATAACATTTATTTTTTAGGTCAAAAACCTCACCTCATTGGCTCTTATTAAAATTTTATTTATAAAATGGTTTTCTCATGAAGAAAGACGTAGATCTTTGACAATAGAAAATAATACAACTAGGGTAAAAACCCTTGAAAAAACCCAGTACTTTATACTGCAATTAATTTATTCCATCACACAGCAAAGAGTGAATTTTGGAGCATGGGCAAACTGTGAGAAGTAAATAGATTTGCTTAAATATCAGTAGGTAAGCAAGTTAAAATATTTTCTATTGCTGAAAGGGAAACACTGACACCGGTATTAAGCAAAGTAACATCTCATGGAAACAATAATTGACAGGTTGAATTCAATGATTATAGTTTTGGATGGTTTTGGTTTCTTCCTGCTTTTTTTTTTTTTTTGTTGAGTCTTTTATCATAAGATGAGTAACCTGGGATTCTCCAGAGTGGATGAATCCCTCAGTAAACTTTTCATGGCAGATTCCCCAACACAAATTCTAGCCTTGTGCTGGAAGAAGTTATGATATATAAATTTCTCCTATTTTGGGAAGAAGTACTTGATCTGACGTGTCAGTGTCAATTCTGGTTAATTTATTGTAATTCAGAAGTCCTCTGGGTATTCCATGTCCAGAACTGTAAGATAACTGAGCTTCTCCTGGTATCCTATAAAAATAACTTGTGAAAAAAATAAGTTATAGTAAGTATTGAGTGTTAATATTCTTGAAAGGCCTATTACTGTCAAGGGAAACTAAAAAGTTTTAGGAACTCTAAATACGTTATTTTTAGCAAACTTGCTCTACTATACACACTCTTCCAATGCCTAGGAGAACTGTATAATTTTACAGCAGGTACATAAAATATATTTGACATCTGATTATGAATGAATGTCAAATTACTGTGCTGAAAAAACAAAAACTGAGTGACTTGCATCTGAAAAAGCTAAAACAGGATGGAAAATAAAATTACGTGAAGACAATAAAAGGTGTTTAATTCCACCCTTTTGCATTGTCACTATTTGAGTAGCAGTTACATGGCAGATAACATGTGCAGTGCAGCAAGTACACTGAAGGAAACTATTACTTGCTGTTTACTGGATTTCTAGAGGAAGTGCATGATTTATACTTGCTGGTAAAATACATACATATGTATATATAAGGTTTAGTACCATGGGGCAAAGAAGAACACCTTGTGATGCACAGTTGCTCCTTACATTTGGAGTAAGAGAATGATGATGGTGGATAATTAAATTCTGCCAATGAAGTACCATAATTCAGAGACCTCTTATAAACTCAGACTAAAACAATCACTTTACTTGTGCAGAGAAATCATAGAATGGTTTGGGTTGGAAGGGACCTTTAAAGGCCACCTAGTCCAACCCTCTTGCTATGAGCATGGGCATCTTCAACTTGATCAGGTTTCTCAGAGCTCCATCCACTCTGACCTTGGATGTTCCTAGGGTTAATCCATCCACCACCACCTTTAGCCCTTATCTTATTGCAGGCCCTGCTAGGAAGTGTTTCCATCTTTTCCACCAGCTATCCCTCCAATTTCAGTGAGAATTTCACATGGCAAATCAGGACAACACTGGCACATATTTCACAGGAAAGAATAGACAATCTAAGTGTAGGGAGAGAGAAACTCCTATGGGAAAAACCAGAGTGAAACAAGAATATATAACAGTCATGGAAATGATATGGTGAAGCAAGCATATTTGTATGAAGTGGAGAATAGCTGACGCTGAACTTTTGTTTGGTGCCTCCAGCATCTGTTTGACACTGAAGTTTACCTCCAGTCAACTGTGCCAGTGTAGTTAAAAAAGAATAAAATTAAATAAATCATCATCAGAGGGAGATACTTCTCTCAGCAATATTAATGACAGAAAAGACAAGATTTCTGTTGGCTGTAATTGTAAGTACCTGTGTTCTCAAGATAATCTCTTTATTTCTATTATTATGTTTTATTTTGAGGATTTTTTAAGCTACAGGAGAAAAGATCCCAAGAGATTTGTGAACCAGTGTTTTTAGGTAAAATATTGTAAAGATACAGGACCAGTTTTCATGACTAAGTTGTAATTTAATTTTTGCCCCTCCTAAGAGACAAAAACTTGGGCTGTTGTATGCTACAAAAGGTTGTTTATGGAAGGTCATCAAGTACATTGATTAATTTTATCTTAGCTGAAATGATTTCAGCTATTCTAGTGCATACATGTACAGGTCTATGTAAAAATGTGTGTCTTATCTGATATAGTTTTCATTTTTGCAGTCTCGTGTGTGTGTCTGTGTGTGTCTTAAAATTATGTGTTTATTTTTTATTGTGGGCAGAAATTACAAGTTTTGGAACACCAAGGGTTAAGTTGTGAAAGCTTTCGAAAGCATAAAAAGGAAAAAGTGCCAGTATTTGTGAAGGAATTCAGATCTGTCCTTCTCTTGTCATTTGCAAAATGTTTTCATTCTTAAGAACTTGAATGAAAGCAGTGACAAATTCTTAATTTGAGCACACAGATGCTGTTTGTGTATGTTATTTTCTTTCTGTCCACAAAAGTCATCAAATGCAAAAACAATTTGCATGCAGACTTTTTCATGTGTGCTTGTATAAAGCTGTGCATATGCAAAATGAGTACTGATAAATGAATGCTCTAGAACCCAGCTAATGTAAAATTTTCCACTTATAAAACTTTTGGTGGTTTTTATAAGAAAAAAAAAAAAAAAAGCTTAAAGCTGAGTCATACAGTTCCCTCTCAAGAAAGAAATATTTAGCAGAAATATCCTTTAACTTCCTAGAAGGGAAAATCTATCATTAATTCTGTTCAAAATCTCGGCTTAACGCCAGGAAGTCAGCCCCAGCAGAGACGGTGTTTACCCAAAATTCGCAACTAGGCACGTTCAGTACTGAAGAACCCCTGAAGGGCTCAGGGCACAGTCCCCACTCTCTGGGCCATTGGAGAGCGGGACGCGCTTTTGGGCGGCTGTTGATTCCACCCTTTGCGCGGGGCTGCCTTGGCACCGGGCTGCCGTAACGTGGTGGTGAATCAGGCTCAAAACGCTCGGCATTAATAAGGCTGTCATGTACGCTCTGCAGGTGACATGAAAGCTTAGAAGACGCCTGGCCGATGGCAGGTTCACCTCCGGCGGCAGACAGGCAGGGTCTCATCGGCAGTCAGCCTGCGTGCCGGAGCCGGGCTCCTCTCCGCCTGCCCGCGCTCCGGGCGCCGCTCCCCGCGGGATGCTCCCGCCCGGACAGCCGCTCTCCCCCGGCACGCCCGACTCCGCTTTATGGTACAGGCAGGATTTATTGATGAATGAGGGAGGAATTCCGCCCGGGTTTTATCGACTGGAAAAGCTGGAGGCAGAGCTCTGTTACACACTGCTACATAAGGTGGTGGCAGGGGTCTAATATCCGTCACAATCAAAGGCTAATGCAAATTCAGTGGGCACTGTAATATCAGCACTAATAATCAATGTTAAATTAAGATGTATTATCTAGGTAGCATGCATAAAGAAAAGGGGAGTCCTGAAATGTAGCAGTCATTTTAATTAGAGCACTGTTGGAGCTGGGGAGGAAGGCTTGTAGCTATAAGGAAATTATGGTAAAATCCTGGTCAGTTTTTTTCTGGAAAAAACACTATTAATTACACTGACATATGCTGAAATGAGACTATAGTTACTGTCCTTGATGAAATGAGCCCTGTGTTTCTTATGAGACAAGATTTGAAATAAAGTACATAAATAGAGTGGTAAAAACTCCTTTAATACTTCCTGTCTTCCCTCGCCCATATATTTCCCTTGTAGTTATTTTCAATCTACAAATTAATTAAAAGTGCAGCAGGCACAGTATATCTATGAAAGTTGTCTCTCTCCCACACACTAAATTTGTTTAGAACATAAAGGTTGTAGAACTGAGTAAGAACATTTAATATAAAATTTCTTGAATGCAAGTGATAGAATTACTGCACCCCAGAAGTGGCAATGGTGCCCTGTGCAATACTGCACATCATCATAGTTAAAACTCGGGGCTGGAGGGTACAGTTTTTAATATAGTTTCTATGTATTGCAAACTATATATTACATCCATATACATATATTAGTTTATTGCTTGGCCTGCTTTTTCTTCTATTTCCAATATCACAATATAGCAAGGTACGGATTATGGACTATCACACATCATCCTTTTTATGCATAATATGTTATCCATGCTAAATTAGAAAACAGGAAGCAACAGAGGGCAGCTGGTACTTGCCCTTTAGTATAATCTCCCAATAATCTGTTTTATCTAGCCTGTTCTTCAATTCTAGTTGTAATGATGGTTCAGCTCTTTCTTCCCTGACAAATTATTCCATTGTCTAACCTTTTGGACATATCTGCCTAATGCGTGGTTTTAATATTTAAGTTTTGAATTTCAGAACATTATTTCAGCTATAATGGTAAATGTGAAAGCCATCTCCTATCAATTAACAACCATCTGGGAGAGATGGAATTGAGAAATGCACCAAAGTGCTGTACAATAGTGAATGATGAAGCAAAAAAAACCCCCATTAACGAAATGAAATGGGGCTTTTGAAAGTGCTTTCTGGGGCAGAAAGGTGGTGACCTCTTCAACTTTAAAAAATAATGTTTCTTTTATACCTCCATAGTATTTAGAATTCATAATTGTCAGTCTTACCTGTGTCAAAATCATTAGTAACTTTCAGATCTTTCTTGTGTTAAAAAGTAGCAAAGAAAGAGATGATTATTTGGAATAGCAGAAATGGTTGCCATAAGGGTTTTTTTGAGATTCTCAGTTGTTATTGTCTAGATTTTCACAGAACACAAATTATTTTAAATATTCTCACTTAAAAAAATAGAAGAAAACATAAGTATGTGTTGCCAAAAAGTTCAAGAGACTCAAGCCTAAAGTTAGAAAAATATTGTGACTTGTCTCTGCCATTCTTCAATGGCAGAGACAAGTCCCAAATAGTACTTAAGATCTAGACAGGCTTCAGCATATTGTCCCATGATTTGCAAAACTCTACTACAATGCAGGTAAAATTTCCTAAATGCCTTGAGAAGATGATAGATCTTGTTTCTCTTTTATATACTTGTAAACCCTTAAACTGATAAATAATGAACACTGGGAATGTTTACAGTAGTGGTAATTTTCTCTGCCCATCACGTGAGATGAGGAAGGAATGCTGGCACATGGCTATCACCATCAACCTCCTGGGTGAATTAGTCTGCTCTTTCTGTAGGGACCATGCAGAGTTTCAGATTTCATAGGCTCAGGCGACTGCTGCATCTCTCTGTGTTGAGTCTTTAGGTAGTGGCTGGGTAATTCAGTTCCCAGCTACCTTTTCTTCCTAAAGGATTAGCGAAACACAAGAAACCTCACATAACAAGCAGTATAACTGCTGTCTTGCCTTTAACTGGCTGTAAAGCCAAGTGGTTTCCCATATGACAAATGCTGCCAGGAAATGTCTAGCCCTAAAAAGACCTGAAAATTTGGGCCTCCATATAGGAAGCTGGAGTTCAGTGTCTGTGTTTGTATCCTGCACTTGACTCCAAACCCTACAAAAGAAAACACTAGAAGTGCATACACACCAAAGCAAAACAGTGTTATTCTGACCCTGAACAGAGAAAACAGTAATAAAAAAGAAGAAACTTCCAGCTAGCAGGAACTTTGTTTTTCATTACAGACTTATTGTCATACATTTCAGCTCTAAGGAAATCCTCTTCCAATTTCATGCTACAGTAGTGTCCATAAGAAAAATAAATGTATGTTACCAACATAGATTAAATATGCTGCTGATTGGATATTACACCCGGGAGAGAGTTAGGCAGATACTTATGGCCTAAATTCTGACTTTTTTTGCCTTCAATCACTGTTGTTTTTTTCCCCTTTTAGTATCCTCCCTCCCTCCACCGACCAAAGAAAGCTTTAATAATCTTGAGCAGTCAGAACCAGTACATGTTGCTCAAATTGTGACTTATTACTTCAGAGGAAGATATTCTGTTAATTTTACAATGCAACTTTTAATTTATTTTTAATTAATCATGTAAAAGAGAAAGGAGGTTTTTCATATATTTTACATAATATGCACCTTTGAGGAAGTTAAATTCCTTCATGTCAATGTATCAATGTATGCCAGCAATGTAATTTAATCTGTCTATTGTTGACATAACTGACAATACAGGATTTTGAAAAGTAATCTAAGAGTCATGAAATCAAATGAACTGGGAGGATTTACCAGCACAGTAGACTTTGACATTTCATTTGATGAATATACCTCATTTTGCATTGTCGACTTTTGTAACTCTTTCTCATCTTGGGCAACAAATAGTTTCACAAACAAATATTGTTGCTGCCTGCTTTCACATATGAATAAGAATTCTAATAATGTATTTGAATTAAAATTCAAATATTTAAATTCAATAATATTGAAATTTAAATTTATTATTGAAGTTAGTTTATGCTCCACTCATTTTTTTCTTGAAATTGTAATTTATTAAACTTCAGTATCTGTAGATGTACTGACAATACTGTTTTTACCAGGTGAGAATTTCTGTCTAAACTAATGTTTTAGGGAAGATGATAAACTCCCTTTCTCCAACTGGGCATTTTCCTTAGACTGTTGAACAAATCAAGCTTATTTCTGGTGAAATGGACTAAACCACGGTACAAGAAAACAATAAGAATGCTTTTCTTTTGAAGATTGCTTCTTTCCTCTGATAGCAGTTTCCTATAACTTCAGGGAATTCACTTCCTTACATGCTGTTAAAAGCAGAGATTTACATGAACTGCATAAAAACATTTGGGGAAAAAAGTATATTGTCACAGGGCACTTTGTGAAGACAATCCTCCACAACCACACAGAATTATCAAACTGTTGTTAGGACCACTGAACGTAGCCTTCCTCTAAAACTGCTCTTTGCAAATAGTTACTTCACGCAGACGTTCACAGCTTCAATGCACTTCTTCCTTGAGGCATTGTTAGACAAAGCTCTTTCCCAGAGAGATCTGCAGTAGCACAAATTTAAAGACAATAAAAAAACCCAAAGCAAAACCAAAGCAAACCAACAACAAAAAAGCACATTAGCTAAATTGCATGTGTTCCTATAATACAGTAAACAAATAAACTGTCTTCTGCTCAATTTAGAAGTGAGTAAAGTCTGTTTGCCAGCACTTACCCTCAACTGCTCTACTGGGAGGAATGGAAAACATTCATCTCAGGCACAATCAGTTTTACCTTGCACTCATCATCTTAATTTTTTATCTCCTCCCCTGACTCCAGATCACAAGAAAATATTTTAAAACTACTCACACGTGTTGAAAAAAACTGTAGCAACAGTATTAGAAATACTCTTATTTTTCTTCTTGTTTGGACAAATTATGATTTTACTCCCTAGAAAACTAACTTATTTCATTAATATTTTCCTAGATTGCTTTTTGCCTTTGAACTTTTTTTCATTTTGATAGATTTCTTTTTGTTTAATGAGCTTACCTTTCAGCAACTCATCTTGATGTTGGATTTTATCGTCTTATGCATACTCCTAATATCTCACCTTCTGTCAAAATAAATGCAGTGCACAGTGCCAGATGCAAAAATAAAACCTACTGGGTTTAATGGAAGAATTTTAACTTTTCAACAGGTATCTGTCTACTGCTCAAGACTAGAGTCTCCTTTTATTTAAATGAGGCCATGTTCTCATATTGACAGTTGGGACTTTTTTATTGTTTCCTCTATCATGTTGTTACTTTTACCTTAGTAAGGCTTAGTAAAGCTTCCCTTAACCTTAGCTAGATTAAATTGAATTTACCAAGTTTTGCCTTTGCAGTATTTTAGCTGAAGAGTATGTTTCTCAGGAGAGCATTTACCTCAACTAATTTTAAAGCTAGAGTTCACTAATGCACATGCAGGTGCCTGCAGTGTGGATGTCGGCATCTGAGACATCTATGCCAGGTCAGGGTAAGTGCGTTTCTTGTCCCTGCAGCCTCCCTGCAAGACACTGCTGCTGTGATAAAAAATGATGGTTCTCAAAACTGAGATACAGTAGCAATTACACATACTGTTGTGGTAGTTCTGGTGATTATCATCCTGTGTTGCTCTCTGTCGCTTCACAAACTATTGCCCTGTGCATGTGTCTTCCTGCTACCTCTCTTAATTCTGTTAAATCCTGCTTATGTCTTCCAGCTGCAACTCTGCCACATTCTCTGTCTGCCAGTGACCAGGCTGCTCATCCTTTCCACTGTGCTTTGCTAAGGCATCTTACTTTCTTTTTCAGTAAATCACCTAGATAGAAAGACAACAAGAAGAGGAAACCCTGCCTAATCTCACACAGAGGACTGAAATATTTCTTAGCTCTCTCACTCTGTTTGCTTTACCCTTGTCAGAGCAGATTGCTATGCAGATGGACACAGTCACATTTGAAGTGACAGATTTATGTCTAAAACACATAACAGAGAGTGTCAGGAACTAAACCTGGGCCTTGATTCCATATGGCATATATAGATGGCTTCCATCAAACTCAGCATAGAGCAAACCTCTCCATAGGTCTATATTCAACAGAGCTGTTTGAAATGTCCAAATACAGAGCCAGGGAAAGACCTGACCTCTAATCAGCACCCAAGGATCAGACTCAGAAGCTGGCTCTCTTTATTGATTCATAGTGTGCCAAACCCTGGTCCCCTGGTGCAAAAATGTGCCTCCAGAAGCAGTACAGCCATGTGCTGATTCTGATCCCAATGTTTTCAAGGCATGCAGTAGACACATGCTGTGCTTAGGCACATGCAGTGTTAAGCGTATCCTGGGTTAGTAAATCTTGAATGGGAATATCAGACAGCTGCTCTTACTTTGTAAGCAGACCTGGATAACATCTAAAGATGTAGGCTACAGGAGAGATAACCTTACCTTTTTCAGAGCAAGTATTCCCCAGGAGGCATTTTCAACATCATGGAAATGGTATAAAACCAGAATGGATTGGATTAGAAAAGACTCAAGGAAAATCTATTTCCTATCCCCCTCCATGGGAAAGGACACCTTCCATTAGACCAGGTTACTTGTACAACAAATTGTAATCTTTTCAGGAACCCTCAACTGGAGACAAAGTCCCTGTCTCTATAAAAGGTTCCTACTTTTGTGTGGGGCTTCATTGTTGCCAGAATAAAAGGCATTAGTGCACTTGTGGTCATTCCAGTCCAGGAACAATGCCTTCTTACCAGTACTATGTCTTGCCATCTGCAATATTTTGCCTAGCCCCTTGGCTAGTTTTTGAAGGTGGCTCGTTACTCCACCACATTTGCAGTGTGGATACTTCAGACACAGCCCACAGTGTGCTTGTATTTCAGCAATAATCTTATGCACTTATCTTTGTGTGATTTGAGGTTGTTGTGTTCGAGTGTTTTTTAATTATTTGATTCCAGATTTCCTGAGGCCTAGTAAGTGTTTAAGAGTTTCAGAGATTTAAACTGTAATACACCATAGATGGTGGAATCACAGAATCACAGAATGGTTTATGTTGGAAATCACCTGAAAGATCTCCTAGTTCCAAACCCCCTAGTGTGGGCAGGAAACCTTCCATTAGACCAGGATGCTCAGAACTCCATCCAACCTGGCCTTGAACACTACCAGGAATGAAGCATCCACAATTTCTCTGAGCCACTGGTTTGTGGTGCTTCACCATCCCCAGAGTAAATAATTTCTTCCTAATATCTAATCTAAACCTATCCTCTTTCAGTTTTATTATGAAATAAAAGGTGATAATACATTTATCTCCCAGGGTTTATCATGATTCATAAACTACACTGATAAATGGAAAAGAATGCATTAAAATATTGAGGTGTAATGTATTTAAAGTGGTGATAAAGAGGAAAACTTGATTGTCATTTGGTAATGTGTAGAGAAACAGAAGAATCAGCATGATCTTCTTCCCTGTGCAGTTTAACAGCTGACTTTTGGATAACAAAGCTACTATACAATGAACTAAAAGTTAAGCTACATGGAGTGCAATTCATTTCAGCCAGCTTTAGGTGTCCAAGCCTGAGACAATGATCCTAGATTTTCTCAGACTGCACTTCATTATATTCTCCAATAAGTATGTAAACCAAACCAGCTGAATTACTGTCAAGTTGCCTGAAAAAAGGGTTACTGGGGGAACAAGTCAAGAGTTCATGTTTTTTTCTACTGGCTGGACTGCAAAATGAACTTTTAGGAAGAGCATCTACAAAATGAACTTTTAGGAAGAGCATCTAAAAAGAAGGCTGTATAAATCTCCACAGTTACGGTAGGAGAAAATGAAGGATCCCAGGAACTGAGGAAAAATTAATAATGAGGATTACCAAGGGAAACACAACTATAGAAATGTTTTAAAAGCGATGTTCCAGTTATAGGAGGAATGGAAGATTTTGGGAGAATGTGGTTTACATTTTTAAGCCTGCCCAGAGAAATGGTCTTTCACACCCAGATAAGGGATGGGAAATGTGCTCCTAACAGAAAACACCTTGAGGCAGAAGATTGGCCTGACAATATACTAATGTGACTGATGTGGTGTTTTTTCAGTTTATTTTTTGTTTTGTTTGTTTGACCATTTCTTATGGAATATATGAGTTTTCATTCTCTCTGATATCTTAAAAAGCTGTTCTTGAGAAATGAGAGTAAATACTGCTTGTTTGCTCTGTCTTGTCTGAGTTTAAGTAGAAGACCACAGGAGTGAGAGACGACTAACCCAGCCCTAAGAATATATCAATATGTTACTCCAGTTATGCTGTTTTAACTTGCTTTCAAACATAACCTGAGTTACTCATTGTTCTTTTGATGGTTTTAGTGTTCATACTTTAAGAAAAAGATAGAGGTGGAATCACTTCAAAACTATAACCAAAGCCTGTAAAAAAACTGCATATGTTAATTTTAATCTGACTTATAATAAAAATACAAATAACATATTTTTTAAATTTTAAAACAACCAACCGAACAAAAAAAACCTCAACCAAACCCACAACCCCGACCCACTTCCAAATACTGAAGATCATCTTGAAAACAGACAATTCTATAAACTGATTTTTAATTTATTTTTAAATACTCTCCACTGCTATGTGGAACTTAACATTTGAAACTATGTAGACCTTGAATAGAGATGAATGCCTATAATAATTTTACAGATTGACACTTGTGAGTACAGCTTGTTTTTATTCTTAAGTGCCTACAGAAGAATAGCAAAGTAGAACCTCAAGAATAATTTCTCCTGCTCTACAATAGTGTCATATGTATATAAATTCCAGAGTGGAACTTTTCAAAATGCATTGCACTGGGAGTTAATTTGATTTATTTACAATTACCCTCTGCATGCTCCTAAATCTCTTGCTTTATGACTTAGTAGAGAAGCTTTCTTTTTTATATTTCTACTGAGTATTATCTTGGTCTTCATTAAATCTTATCTCACTAAATTACTGCAGCCAAAGTGCCAGATCATCTAGATGCATCTTCATTTGTTTGTACTTAAATACCCCACTTGCTAGAGGGTTAAGATTGGAATATTATAGTGCATATAACCAGTTCTAGATGTGTTTACTAATTCAGTTCTGAGCCTTGCCAGACCAGAATTTTGCTGAGCCCTAGATCTCTTCACATAAATATAAAATAATAATTAGTTTAAAGAGGAAAAAGTCCCTTTCAGAACAGTTTTTTGATAGATCTTCTATAATAGCAGAAGGACTATAAGAAGACTTCAAAACATGATATGTTTCCTGTGTAGTAAAATCTTCCAGGCATGCTATAATTTAGGTAATATCCATATGCATTATTAAAATTACCAGTATTTTGCATAAGTCATTGTGTCTTTTTGCATCCAGAGACACTGTTCTCTTTTTTCATATAAACCAATGTAATTTAACTACAGGTAAAAATAAGTCCCCTTCACTTCTGTTTTCAAATACAAAGAAAGATACCTTATTACAGGTGTTGCTGGTGGTATCCTATGTATTTTAGGAGAGATGGTGTGATGACCCACCCTTAACAGGAAGGGCCTCTACAGATGGTTTTATAGATATCTTGCTTGTGGTAGGAGGAAACATATTTTAAAAGTGCTAGTAAGTACCGACTTACACACGTAACCTAGAGCAGAACTGGTACAGACGTTGGTTTAAGGAGAAGCCTTGTTTGTTCCATGGTGGGTCCTCACCATGAAATGGGAAGAGATGTCTAGGACTGTGGAGACAGACTAGGAAGTCCACGATGTGCGATGCCACGTGATGTGCATTGCAAAATTCATGTCCAGGTTCAGCCTAGATCCAGCGTAAAGCAAACTAAGGATTAGCAGATATGACACAGTCAAGATGCAATTTGGCAAAGTTAATATGGCATGGTTTCTTTTGACAGAACTAAATATTTTTTTGATGCTGTGACATGAGTCAAACTAGTGAGTCTCATACTTAGCTTGGTGCTACTCTACACAGAATGACAATCAAAAATCTCTGCAAGACCCTCATTTGCCACACTTCATTTTACACACATGGCATATGTTACTCGAGTATAAGAATTATTTTCACAATATGTGCCAGTTCTAAATTTTTGTCCCCAATGCCTGTTTTGAATAGCACCTGCTTCTGAACTCTTTTTTTTTCTGTAACTGGTAAATGGTGTGTTTCTATTTCTTGGCAGTGCTCATGCATCCGCTGTGGGCCAACGTAAGTTAGAAAAAGGTCAGTGAAATAATTTAGGAAATGCAATTGCAACCTTCTGAATTAAATATTTTATTCATAATCTCTGGAGTGCTATAGTAACATGACATTTTCTGCCAATGCATTAAATTTCTATACATACAAATATAGATATACCCACAGATGCTGAATAATTGCACTGCATAAACATGAACTAAATTTATGTTTTATATAGCTGTATGATCTTTTAAAGGTTTTTTTGAGTTTTGTTAATTGTTTTTTTCAGTTTGATGAAGTTTTACTTTACTTTCTTCCCATCTTTCAAACACTTTTGTATCTTTTGGAAGCTCAAGATTAATTAGTTGATTCTCTCTTTTCTAATTCCATCTACAGTTCAGAGGCACGTAAAACCACAAAGCAAGATAATAACCAATAAATGGAATAATTAATTCAATGCACTGAAACTAATTTTAATTTATATTTCTCAAAGATTCCCACTAGGGAGTGGAGAACCTGGAGTTCTAGGGACTGAGCTGCTCCAGTTCTGGTTGTTTTGAATACATTGTGGACAGAAACAGTTTCTGTAAAACTGGAAATTACGACAGCTAAAATCAGAAGGGAAATTAATAACCAAAAAAATTTTTAAAATAGCAAGAAGTAGGAAAAAGTTAAGAATTATTTCAATCATAACCTATCTCTTTTAATGAAAAATATTTTGTTTGCCTCACAAAGGCAACTAAGTATCTAAATCCCTGATGTTGTAGAGACCACTGACCTCCTCTCACAGGTCCGCTTCTTGGTGACACAGACCCTTGCTACAGCTCATGTCCTGCAGACAAGTAGCCCATCATTACTGACCCTCAGATCAGTGGAAAGCACCAGAAATCTCTGCTGCACTGGGCCTGCAGAGCTGCATCTGCCTGCAGGAGCTCCTCGTTCATTAGGATCTGTGGTGTGCTATGGTGGTGGCTACAGTGGGGGCTGGGGACAGTGCCTGTGGCTCACCGTACGTGTTTCTGCTGCCAGGAATCCTCCATAGTTATCTCTTCCCAGCAGGTATACTAATGTTCCTTGAAGGGTTCCCATGGTCCCTGGACCAAACTTTGTCCCATGGCCTAAAATCACTTTGTTGAGTCAAGGGTCCCCTCACGAGTATTGTCCTATTGTCCCTGTAGTCCCACTTCTCCTGCTAATAACTAAACAAAACCAGCTTTCTTGGAAATTTGCCCAGTTCAGTAAGAAGACTGATCTGTTCATTAACCCTAAGAAATTAGGACCAAAGATATCAACATTTTAGGATCAAAGAAATAAACAGCTTTATGACAAATGTGCTGAAGTGTTTTATGTGAAAAATTAATTCTCACTCATCTTTAGTGTACATTTTACTTCTTAGCCCCCCAGAATCAACAAATGGTAAGTACATGCTTAATTTTTAGGATGAATTTTAAATATCTAGTTTACTCCTTGAAACCTGAGTTCATACATATATATTCTCGTTTCCCTATCTGAATCTGCTTAAAAAAAAAAAACAAACAAACAAA
>VZTR01026456.1:16031-37231 GCA_013400775.1 Chaetops frenatus | reverse complement strand
AAAAAAAAAAAAAAACTATCTCAGTACTTAATATTTTCTTAAGTATTGGATAGAAGCTTTATTTTTCTACCCTTTCCTGTGACACACTTTAGTACCCATGTCATAATGTTAGTCTTTTGAGATGATTGCAAGAAAAACCGACTAGATAACTACCTTTTGCCCAGTGCTTTATTTAATGGAATGGTTTTAGACATACATGTGCTTTAAGCACAAATCAAATAAATAAGCACTCAGTAAAGAACCCCACTTACATGCCAGAAAGGGTAAATCTTTAATGACTGGAATCACTGAAATTTCCTTTAATGTTTTCTGGCCCAATTTTCAATTACATTGCAGTATATTATTAATGCCATGGAAGGGACAGCAAAGAAAGCAAAGAGAGTTCAAAATGAGGCTCCATATCTAATAAGCCACTGTGACAAAAGTGCCACAATACAAAACTTCATAGTAATTATTCCATTGCACATAACCAAGTAACTATTGGAGCATAAAGCTAACAATTATTGTGTGTTGATAGTTCAAGCACAGTATGCTTTTAAAATGCTATCAAGCAGTAGCAAGCTATGCCAGAAAGCGCAGCCTGATCCAATAGCTTTATGCAAAATACAGACACTTACCAAGTCTTAAAATCTAGTACAAAGTACTATAACGTGTTCCTAGGCTTCATATTATGCTGTAAAATGCAATGAAAAAAACCCTAGTCAACAAAAAACCAAAATTCCTCGTTTGCCTGCTAGGTACTTCAGAGACTTTTTTTAGAGCTTTTAAAGTAATACCATTCCCTTGTGTGTGTGATCCCTTTTTTGGATAAGCGTCACAGCCTTCCTGTGGGTCCTTTCTGTTTGTTCTTTACTGACAAGAGTATCTTGCCAAATCAAGGTTTTTCCATTCATCTTTTCAACAATTCTAGCATATTTTGTGTGCCCCTTGACACAGAAATATAGCTCGTATACATTGCAGTTGTGTTCATTTGATTTAGAAAGCGAAATAAAACAGGTTATTCTCTGGAAGAAAACCAATTTAGATCTGGAAAAAAAAAAGGAAGACAACTAAAGAGTGAGGGCTTCACCACAAAATGAGCAACCGTCTTATGCTCTGAAGAATCCTGAAGGATTATTTTGATGATAGCTGTTTACTGCTCTTTTTGCTTCTAGGTTAACATAGTGAAGTGCTTTCTCCAGACACTGAATTTAGCTTCAAGTCTATTATTCATAGCTTTTAGAATGAAAGGGAAAAAAAAGTAAAGGTGCTATAATGCAGACAGCTCTTTCCTTCACTGAATCTATTAATTCACCTATTTTTTACATTGGTTACATAAGCTTTAGCAACTACAATCTACATAACTTTTAGTTGGGTATGCTCTTATGACTTACGAAATTGTTAGTCTGTGGCTTACCAACAGCAAAGGTGCAACTAGAATCACATTAGTGTGTTTAAAGACTATGTAAAAGATCAAATATTGAATTAAGAAGTGTGTGAGATTTCAAAAAATCATCAACCAGTAAGTTTTGGAATAAAAGTGGCAGTAAGACAACAAATTTCTACATTGAATTTCAGATTTCCAACAAGTTGGGAGTTCCAATTGGAGATTTTCAGTAAAAACTAACAAAATATTTCATAGTCGTAGCTACTCTGGATGTAAAAACTACAAAGGCTCAGGACTCAGAGGTCAGCTTCTAAATTTGTTTTATTCTTTGAAATCTGTAGGTCCAGTGTGTGTCAAACAACCGTATTTGCCCCTCAGTATTTCTGGTTTTGCTGAGAGACTATGGCTGCAAACACGAAATCTGTCTGCCCTGCCATGCTGTCCCAAACCTCTGCTCAAAATTACAGGAGTATCTGTCTAGCTCCAGTTACTGCTGCTCCCAATATTGAGCAGCCTGAAGAGAATCACACTTCTTAATAGGAGTGGAATTTCTGGTAATGCTGTATACCTATGAAAAACTTCAGAGTATAGTGATATTTTGACAGAGGCAGAGTGGAGAAAGTTGTATTATAAGCTGTTCATGCTGTAGCTGTCCTGTGAATATATAGAGGTTGTCAGCCACCAAGGTTGCAGTGTTTTTCAGCAGTCACTCAGTGCCAGGCAGCATGATAGAGGATTGCTACATTCGACATTTGAGTCCTAGGCGATCCATACTGTATAACAGGAGTTCCTGAATAATGTAACAAGACAGCAGATGACAGTGACTGCTTCGGTTTGGCTCATCTTAGCCTCTTAAAGGTTCAGTTGCCCACATCCTTCTTTCTCTGCCAAATGTGACTGTAACAACAACATAAAAATAATGCAAAATTTTTGAATTTTATAAGCAGACGAGTAATTAAGCTAATTACACCCATCTAGTTTTAGAATTGCTAGGTGCTGCTGCAGAGCACAGTGGGTCTCTCTGAGACATCAGCATCATTGTTACCAGATGGAAATAAATCTTTCTTTTCTGGCTGAGACTCTGAGCCCAGTCTCTGAGGGCTCATCTGCTCAGCCTGCTGTGGCTGTAGTTTCTTTGAGATATTTTTGGGAGACACAGCCAATTCAATGCCATTTATCTCTCTCTTTCCTGGGATCTGGAGAAGTTGTTGCTTATTGCTTCACAGTATATGCCATTTGGAGTGACAGCCTCATAAGACAGGGAGGATGCCTCTTGTGATATTGCCTCTGTTTGCAACCATTGTTTCTTACTGTGGTATACACAGCTTCATTTTTGTGAAGATTCAGCAACTGCTGTACGATCAAATGATTTCAAGGCTGTTTTCTTGGTGTTATTATTNTTTTTTTTTTTTTGTTCTATCCCTCTACATCTGCAAATTCCCAGTGACTCTGACATCAGTGGGTTTGGTGTTCTGTTGAGGCAATGTGAGAAGGTGACAGCCCATGCCTCACTGATGTTGTTCAGGGGGCTGGATGGTATTCTACAGCTGCTTTTCTGAGGTGCTGAATTAGTTTGACACTGTCACTAAACTCTTACTCTGGGGATCACGTGAGAATAGCAGCTAGATGTCCAGATCCATATTTCACCACAGAATGCCTAGACTCAAACCCACTGAGCTGTGGCCACATGTCAGATGTTGCTATGCATGGTCACCTGTTTAACTGTAGTATCCCTACAGGATAATAATTGTTTAGGACAGGTAAATATTTTTTTCCAGACAGTATAAACAAATTTATGTCTACTTTGTTTTGAGAGGGGAAAAAGGAAGAAGCATTATTTTCTATGTCAGTGGACTGGTCTCTTATCACTGACTGGAAAATGTAACAAATTTTGATAGTTTCTTTAGCATCACTGCTCCTTTTGGGCAGTTCCAAGTGTCACTGACCTTTCCCTAACTGAGCAACACTTAAACCTGTGTTATTTCTAAGCACTTTCCCAAATGTGTCAGAAGCATGTCTAGTTGTTGAGAACTGCAAGCTGGCGCCTTAAAAAATCTGGTGAGTTTTGAGTACCATAAGATGACAAGTATGTTAATGTGTCATCATGAAGAAGGCAAAAAGAAGTAGCACATTTTTGAACATGCAAATCCTAAGCAGTCAAATGGTGTTGTGTCAGACTGTTTCAAAATGTCTCCTTTGGACTGAGAATAACTTTATGAGCAGAGAATTTATACAAAGTTATAAGCCTCTAAAAACATGTGGTTATAATGAAGTGCATCATTAGATGCAACTTAAATGTTGCTACAGTCATGATATTATGAATTCAAATAAGGAACAGCAATTAGCAGATAATCTCCTAAGTAACTAAGATCCACGATCCACCCTGCAAAACATATTATATCTCAGCAGAATTGTTTCTAAATGCCACTAATCACAGTCTTAGACAAGACATTGAGGCAATTTTGGTTTGGCAGGGAAGAATATATTTTCATTCTTAAGATAAATTATATACTATTTATGTTCTTTTAAACCACTTTGAATATTTCCTAAGCTACCTAGAACAGAACACTTTACATATTTTTTATATAAAGCACAGGTTTTTTACCTTCTAATTAATATTCCTCTTTCAACTGATGCAAATTCATTGGTAGTTGACTTGTGGCAGCATTACTCCTGGCAAAATGTTAGTCTAGACACTACACACATCAAAGTTTTAGGTCAGAGAAGTTAGGATTTTCTGTGAAATTAACTCATCAAGACTAAATCTTTCTATGCTAGAACAGAGATTTGAAGAATGAGTAAACCACCTTGCAAATTGTTGGCTAACTTAATTGATAATGAAGTTTTCTTAGTTTTTGTTGTTTTATTTTGTAATTTCTCCCCTTTTTCAGTACTATATACATATCTAGTAAGTGTATGCCAAGTCCAATTCTGCTATTCAACTTCTTCCAGTTTCTGAGTACATAAAAAAAAGCATAAAAGTATATAATTGGTGATAAGATGATGATATAAGCAAGACCCAAATTGTTTATCTTACTAGCTTATCCTGCTGAACTCAGTTAAAACAAGTGTGCATTCTGAACCTGCAATGAATGAAGCTGCAGCTGGGGTTTTGTTCTGTCCACAGATCTTGGCATGGAGGACACAGACCATGGAGCACCAGAAGGACTGAAGTTAGTGTCAGTCCTCTAACCTGTGATTCCTCGTGTATGTTTCACAGCCAGGCCAAGCAGGGCAATATGGTGCATACATCAGCAATAAGTGCTTGGAGCCAACGGTACATTTCTGTGTCTTTGCATAGAAAGAGTCTTGTCAGCTCAAACATACAAATAAATTATTGTTAGAGATTAATCGTCATGTGTAAGCTGAGCTCTCGTGACTCTGTTTGTCTTGCACAAATTTGGTGAGATGTCTGAGTCTAAACTGGAAGGTTCCCTAGTAAAAAATAAATAGGTATTTTTAAGGCATATTTCTTCTGATATACTTTAGCTGTCTACTTTAGAATGAATCACTCCACACAGCTGCTGTTCCTCCCTGTGCTTTATAAAAGGCATCTAGATGACTAAATCGGATGTAGGTAATTACTTTGTACTTTGACTGTGTAACTGACAGGAAATGTAATATGAAATGCATTTGCTTAAGTCTTAACAAGAGAGGACATAAGCTAGAGCATTTTTCTTCATATTTGCAGTGGGGTAACAGCATCCATACTGTCAGTTATTGAAGTTCAGCTGACACAAAATAACTTGTGAAGCCCTAATACAATTTTACCTATATTTTCAGTAGTATTGAAAGCAGTTGAAACTATTCAAGCTTTTAGCGATAGAAAACCCCATATTAAGTATGCTAAAATATTTCAGATTTAATTCAGCTCCTCTGTTACTTTGAGTCAATTATGTGTATCTGTTGGAGATTGACCAATAATAATAATAATAATAACAACAATAACAATAATAAATTAGGTCTCTACTACTGCATTTCCTGGCTAGCTGCCTAAAGAAGAAAACCTTACTCCTTTGGCTCCCCCTTTGTGTGTACTTAATCAAATTAGCCTGAAATAGAAAAAACAATCTATAGATCAAAGGAAAATGTTTAACTATAAATTACATGCTTGTATCTTGTGCTTACTCACCTTCCTTCAAATAGGAAAGGAAATACTAGAGTGGTTTTATTTGCCTACTTAGTTGTCCATTAAGGACGTTTCACATAGCCTATGACCAAAAGGACATAGGGCAGTCCAAATATTAGTGTCCTGTGTATTAGTCTCACTGATGGCTCAGAACTGACTGGAAGTGAGATGCAAAGACTTAAACAGGTATCTTCAGACATAGTGTAACTTAGAAAGGATGAAAAATAATGACAATATATTGCATGATCAACTTCTCATCCTCCCAGGTCTTTCCCAGCAGAGCTGCTCTCCACCAGACCAGCCCCCAGCCTGTGCTGGTTGTTCCTCCCCAGGTGCAGGACCCAACACTTGTCCTTGCTGAACCTCATTAGGTTTCTCTCCACTCAGCTTTCCATCCCATCAAGGTCCCACTGAATGGCAGCTCAGCCTTCAGGCGTGTCAGCCACTCCCCCCAGTTTCATATCATCAGGAGGATGTGCTGAGGGCACATTCTAGCCCTTCATCCAGCTCATTGACAAACAAGGTGAATAAGGCTGGACTCAGTACCTCAGATCCCTGGGGAATGCCACTGACTACAGGCCTCCAACTGGATCCTACTCTGCTGATCACAGCCCTCCAAGCCCTGCCAATCAGCCAGCTCTGGATCCAACTCAGTGTCCGTTCAACCAATATTTCCTGAGCTTACCTAACAGGATATTATGGGACACAGTGTCAAAAGCCTTGCTGCAGTAGAGGCTGACAACTTCCACTGCTCTCACCTCATTAACATATCCCACCGTGTCATTAGAGAAATCTATCAGATTGGTCAAGCATGATCTCTCCTTAGTGAATCCATGCTGAAGGAAAGGAGATTACTGTCACACCACAGTGGGATGTATATGGATAAAATTATTTAGCTGACAGTTTGCCCTAGGATATCTACAGAAGGTTCATATCATCTAATTGAGGTACAGAAGTCAAGAACCCATTGCAATAAAGTTAGTATTCCATGAAGAAATCATGATGATACTGATTTTAATGAAAAACATTAGCTTGTTGGAGTGTTTTTCACTCCACTGAAGAAATCTAAGGAAGTTTTTCTTGGGGATCTCAATAAAGTGCCTGCGGTTACACAAGTGATATCACTTGTCTTAATCAACCCATAAGATCTCAAGCTCTTAAATTTTTAAAATTGTTCCAAAGACACCTAACTTTTAACTTCCTGCTCCTGTAGTAGAAGTCATAGGCCTGAAGTTACATACACTGTCTAGGAATGGGATTGCAGAAATATGTAAGGGCACCTTTGTACTCTGAGGAGGGGAGGAAAGTCTTGAGCTAACTACTCAGTAGGGTATTGTTGAAACATTGTTCAGTCTTGCCACTCTTAGGATTCAGGGAGGGACCTCCCTCACTAGGGAGATACATATAGAAGTCCTTGTTTTTTACATTCATTAGTGGCTTCCGGCCTTTAAACTACATAGGGTCTTTTGTAAATGCTATCTACTGACTTTCAAAATTGATATATCAATTTGCTTTTCCTGGTTTTGTTCACTAAGATTTATTTAGAGAAATCAAATTAATGCCATATTAATGCAGTGACATGCATACAAAACTTGACAACCAGATTTGTTCTGTTGGTCTCATTGCTCTGATTGTGGAAATGTCTTTAAGCATTTTTTTTTATAACCTGCAGGTGCAGTTTGGTGCCAGAAATAATTTCCCCAAGATGTTAGCAAATGATATTCCGGCTCTTGATTCATGTACCACTGAGCTGTCAGCATTCAGCCAATTGATGAAAGGTTGGCTAGCCAACTTGCATCACTTCTTTTCCTATTTTGGCAAAGACTTTATTCTAAAGAGATGATATTCATTTAATTAAATGTAATTGACATATTGATATATCTCTCTCTGTATGTCTTTGTGGTAACAGTGGATTGCAGCAGAGAGCAAAATGCTGCATTAAAATACCTGTTTTGATTATGAGGAGTTTCATTCTAAACCAACAAAACACAGAATCCAGTTTGGTCTTTGAAAGGCAGAGTTAATAGGCATGACATTCAGAGTTGTGCTTAAGGAAGGGATGCATTATACAGATCAATCTTGGAATATGGTGCCGGATTTTAAGACAATCTCTAAGACTGTATGCTTTGCTTTGTTCTGATAGCCACTGCACAGAATGCTGAAATGTCTGTTGCAACAAATTGGCTCTGTCACAAGCATTGCAGCAAAGCAAATTCTTTAAAACAGTTTTACTGGCCTGAATGAAAGAGTCAACAGCCAAAAATTTATAAAAGACTCCATTAAAAAGGAGAAAGGTGTTGCAAAATTAGAGTTAGGAAAGCAGTCTCTTTAATAAGTTTTTAAAACTTTTTTTTTTTTTTAAATCAAGCCTCTAAGAAAGACATGATAAAAATAGCAATGCTTTTATTAATGAAGTAACTTATAATAGTGTAACTAAGTTAAATGTGCTTATGTGATATCCCTTTGCCAGTCTGGATATATGTTGTAGTTGAACCTTGGCCAGCAACTAAGCCTCAAGCACCTGCTGGCTCATTTTCCAGGGTTGAGATGGGGGAGAGAATCAGAGGAGCAAAACTGAGAACACCCATGTGTTGTGATGAAGACAGTTTCAAAAATAAAGGAAAAGTGGCAAAACCCAAGGAATTAATTTACCATCTCCCATTGGCAGGCAGGTGTTCAGTCATGTCCAGGGAAGCAGGGGTCCACCACAAGGAACAGCAACTTGAGAAGACAAATGCCACCACTACAAATGTCCTCCCAACTTCCTCCTTCTTCCCCCAGCTTTATATGCTGAGAATGATGCCACATGAGCCAGGATATCCTTATGATCAGCTGGAGTCCTCTGTCTCAGCTGTGTCTCCTTACACCCAAACTTTTCACTGGTGGGGTGGGGTGAGAGGCAGAAAAGACCTCAACTCCACACTGGCGCTGCTCAACAATAGCACAAACATCCTTGTGTTATCAACACTTTCCAGCACAAATCCAAAACACAGCCCCATACCTGGTACTGTGAAGAGCATTAACTCTACCCCAGCAAAACCCAATACAATCCACTGAATTTTCTTTTTTGCTAAGAATATGGAAACAATAGAGGAACTTAAGTAGTTCATTTTTACAGGGTATCAGATGGCAAAGCATTGCACTTGGCTCTTGCTCCAGATAATCTGAATTCTGGTTGTCTTCTTGGTAGATGTGTTCTTACTTTTCTTTACTTTCAGATGGAGTAGTGTAATTTTAAAATTTGTTTAATATTGCCTTGCAAAAATGCAGATAACTGATGCTGAAAGGTTCAAGATAATGGATAAAGGTACATCAAATCTTTGCATAGTAGCAAGATACAATCACTGACCATACTGAAGCTTTGTGGTTTCAATGTGCATTGCAGCAACAAATGTTTGATGTGCTGCAATAAAAAAACTATTTAAAAATACTGGTATATGGCAATATAATCTTTCTGGAACTTATTGTCATGTTTTCTTTTCCCAGAGTATAATTTTCAACCATATAACTAGAGAGTTATTATTTTGTATTTAATATTAGTATATCAATGCATGTGTTTAATTTTCCAAAATATCTCTTTACAGGCTATTATAATAAATAAAAATCCATTGTTATAAATGCTGGAGGCCAAATACTGCATTTAATAAATTAAACAGTTTCTTCTCTTTTCCTTTGAGTAATTTGTCATAGCGTACCTGCTTTTCTCATACATGCATCTTTCGTCATTCCACGTGCACTTTTTTTTTTATTATGGATTTCTTGGACAGGTTTTTCAATATTAAAAGAGCTTTCAAAGATTGTGTTTAGAGTTAAATTACCTGATGAGTGTTATCTTTGTAGATGTAAAACTTTCAGAAGATGGCAACTTTGTATTTCAAGATGTCAGTATTTCAATAATGCTTCCCACCTATTATTTTCTGACAAATCTTTTTTTAAAATCCTCAGTCAAACCATGTGTTAGTTTATATGTTATGGAGCAATCCTTAGCTGTGAAAGGATTGGTATTGTGCAAATCAGTGTTTTCACTATCACAGCATTGCCATAGTTTGAAATAGTAAGGATAATTTTCTACTATTGGTGTCCCCACTCTGCAAGAGCAGTACTTTCCCAGAATTTTAAATGAGTGATCTGTGGATTTTTCTTCTGTTTGTGAAAGATAGTAAGCACTAATATTTGTTTATTCTGCTTTGGGATGTTGTTCCTAAAAGACCGCGTTTGTTGATGACCAGGAAGCTAGGAGCAATACAGGATGACAGCTCCTAGTATGGTTCTGAATTAATGCCATGAAAAATATACAAAAATTTGGATACAAGTATGGATCAAGTCACTGGGAAACCAAGCAAAAGAGATTGAGAGACTCTTCAGTGCTAAGATAAAAATGGAACAATCATATTATAACTGTCATGTTCTTCTTAAGGGGCAGAAGTAGTTTACTGTCAAAAGGTGTGCAGTAAAGCCCAGTGCTCCTTCTCCTAATCTTTTCCCTGCTGGGCAACACTGTATTAGATCTAAATTCCATGTTGACCTCTGCATGCTGTCTGAAGCGATTCCAGAAACATGACAATGTTTATTCTTAGACAAAAGCCAATGCCCCATAAATGTATGATCAAAAATCCACTAGTTTAACCCATGTGTTGATTTTCAAAGTTGAATCTATCATAGTGTTCTTCTCATGAAGCTTTCTATCCAATTTAGCAGTGCTAAGAATCAAAACTTCTCTAATCTGTTCTCCTTCTATGGCATAAATATTTTTTATACTGTGTGTTTCCCAAAACCTGTTTCTTCTAACATGATGCAAACTCTTTTATCTGATTACCATGAGACACTGAATAATTTGAATAATTCAAGTTGAACTGTGCAGCCCTTGCATTCCTAAAATGAGGGCAATTTCAAATTATGGGTTGTTTCTATTAAATTTAATTATTCTACCCTGTGACTTTGGTAGTATAGGTATGGGCTACTGAAGAACATCAGTTACAGTTATTTTCTCTTTTTTTTCTGTTGTTCTTTTTGTAGATCTTCTTGTAATCTAACATGAAATATGACATTCATTATACAATAAATAGCATATACATTATACTTACTTTGTTGATGTGGTTAATGTTGTTTCCATCCTACCAATTCACTTTCTACACTAAAAGTATTCAGTAGGGAAAAAATATTCTTCATGAAAGAGTTAGTGATACAGCTTCATCTGGTAGTATTTTGTTGTCACTTCTCACTGGATTCAGTCCTCTATTTTTATATTTCCTGTGTAAACATGTGGATTCTCTTTCTTTCTTTCTTTCTTCCTTCCTTCCTTCCTTTCCTTCCTTTCTTTCCTTTCTTTCCTTTCTTTCCTTTCTTTCCTTTCTTTCCTTTCTTTCCTTTCTTTCCTTTCTTTCCTTTCTTTCCTTTCTTTCCTTTCTTTCCTTTCTTTCCTTTCTTTCCTTTCTTTCCTTTCTTTCCTTTCTTTCCTTTCTTTCCTTTCTTTCCTTTCTTTCCTTTCTTTCCTTTCTTTCCTTTCTTTCCTTTCTTTCCTTTCTTTCCTTTCTTTCCTTTCTTTCCTTTCTTTCCTTTCTTTCCTTTCTTTCCTTTCTTTCCTTTCTTTCCTTTCTTTCCTTTCTTTCCTTTCTTTCCTTTCTTTCCTTTCTTTCCTTTCTTTCCTTTCTTTCCTTTCTTTCCTTTCTTTCCTTTCTTTCCTTTCTTTCCTTTCTTTCCTTTCTTTCCTTTCTTTCCTTTCTTTCCTTTCTTTCCTTTCTTTCCTTTCTTTCCTTTCTTTCCTTTCTTTCCTTTCTTTCCTTTCTTTCCTTTCTTTCCTTTCTTTCCTTTCTTTCCTTTCTTTCCTTTCTTTCCTTTCTTTCCTTTCTTTCCTTTCTTTCCTTTCTTTCCTTTCTTTCCTTTCTTTCCTTTCTTTCCTTTCTTTCCTTTCTTTCCTTTCTTTCCTTTCTTTCCTTTCTTTCCTTTCTTTCCTTTCTTTCCTTTCTTTCCTTTCTTTCCTTTCTTTCCTTTCTTTCCTTTCTTTCCTTTCTTTCCTTTCTTTCCTTTCTTTCCTTTCTTTCCTTTCTTTCCTTTCTTTCCTTTCTTTCCTTTCTTTCCTTTCTTTCCTTTCTTTCCTTTCTTTCCTTTCTTTCCTTTCTTTCCTTTCTTTCCTTTCTTTCCTTTCTTTCTTTCCTCATAGAAATTTAAAATAAACCTGTTTTATTGCATTATGTTTCTGTTATCGCTGAAAATATAATTCATATATGACTACAGATAGAGTCAAAACTCACCAATCTCACGTTTTCATCTTCTGATGGTTGTGACAGGTGTTAGGGTAGACTATTCCTTCAGGCAGATCTCCTTAGCAGAGAAATTGGGTCTTAGAAATGGTAACTCTTGAAGCAGTGGTGAATGTTTGGATATCTTGTTAAAGTGAGATGAGATACCAAAATTCTGCTAGAGATACAGGAGATTTAAAATTGGTGCTGTGTTTTCCTACTCTGTGATACCAATTTTAGTGTAAGAAAGTTGGCTGGGGAAACCTGGCTCTTAGATGTACTAACATACAAGCTGACATCTATGGGGAAAGATCACCTTAAAATTTTTTTTTTTGGATGCTCTTATCTTTTAAAGAAAAAATGACAAAAAATCACTCACTGTTCTTGAGAACCTCAAGATTATTTCTGATAGCTTATACCTGAGAAAATCAGGGAGCTATTCTGTTCTTGGTGGTTTGTAGTCTTCTCTTGTTTGCTTGCCATTATAGTGTCCGGATACTATTTTCCTGTGATGAAATATGTACAGGAAAGGAGTTTGCTGTTATTAACATGAAATGTCCCTTTTTGGGTGCAAAGCTGGTAATAAGACTTGCTTTGTTTTTATGGAGAATATTTCATGTAATTTCCCAATTTTTTCAATAGCATTTCAAAAAGAGCAAACTCCTTTGGCATTTTGTGCCAGTGGTACATGCAGAGCACAGAAGTGGTACAAGACTGGTGACAGAGGGGCATGCTATCCATAAATGCTGATTATAAGGTAGAAAAAGGTCAGTAATTCAGGAAGGAAAAGCACTCAGAGTGGCTATTAAGAATAACTCTGTTAAGTCTTGCTGGTGGTGAGCTGCTTATGCATATACACTGCAGAACTTAAAGTATAAGGGGTCTGCCATGCATTTAGGAGTTTCCTATTTCACTGCCTATTGAATATCAAAAAGGGAAATTTGTTTAATACTCTAATTCTTTCATTGTATTTAAATATTTTCAGGGCAGGAAATCACCAGGAGAGCATGTATACTTGAATTTCATCCATCAAAATTGGATTACTGTAATGGGCTCTACATGAGGTGGCTTCTTAAAAACCACTCAAACTTGATCTAGTGTAGTACACAGCTGCTCTCAGTAAATGGTTTTTATTACAGAATAAAAGGCTCTACTGTATGTTGAGATATAAGTTGCTGCTTGTGCAGCCTTTGCAGATGTCAAGGGAAGTGTTTCTGTAGATTCCAGTGCTGCAGAATCATACTTTAAATGAAAAGAACCAGCCCATGTCCAAGGCATTCTGACACTGTGATAGTGTGTGAGCTCTAATTAGGTATGCTCAAGAACAGATCCTGGGGATTAAATGCAAAGGAACTGGAGGAAGAGTCCTTGAATCTCTGGATTTGGAAGTTACCTCTTTGAGTAATTCACCTGCATTTTTTTTTTTATTTTTTCTTTTTTACTAAGAGAGAAATGTCTGTCTCACTGGATGTGATGAAGGGATTAGGCTCTGGAAATGAGGAGTGTTTCTAACATTGGGCACCTTATCAGTAATATAGCTAGGAAGACTCCTGAAAATTTGAAATAAAACCTAGATGTCTGAAATGCTATATATAAAAGAAATTTTAAAATATTAGACTGTCATCTGTGCTGTTTATTAATGGACTGAATGAGCTGTGCTGAGCAGACAATGTATAGCGAATCATTTATAAACAAAGCATGACCTTTCCCTACTTGTAAATTACCCGCAAGTAGACTTTGATTTTTAGAAATCTGGTTGTTGAGAATTGTTTGATCAACTTATGTCAACAGACTTCAGTATATTTGCCTTGAGTAAGATTTCATTAAGAGTAGTTTATAATTGCATAAATTGCATGAAGTTGTTTCTATGCCTTATTTGGATGCCTGAAAATCTTACAAAGAATGACTTGCAAGTATAGTGTGAACATTTGTGCAGGTATCTTTCCTCGGAACTTGTGGGAGACGTGAACTCTCCATGACTATGCCTCCTAATGCAATTCCCTGTATTCCTTAAACTGACAGCCTAAGAAAAAACAATTTTAAGGAGTTGTGACAGATTTCCTTCACATCCTGTGTTTCTTTTGGTGACATTTCATCGAGTTTAACTGGTATTTCAGTAGAGGTTCATGGACAGATTTCTCTGAATCGCCATCACACTGATGTCCTATGAACACATGGAAGGATACTTGTATGGCAGATGCTGAGAAAAATCATTGTTTATGCCACTTTTGGTCGTTAGAGATTCCACTGCTTTTTCCAGAACAATTATGCCAGTCCTGGTGTCCTGATGAAAGTCCAGTTTGGATAATTACATCCTGCCTTCCTAAATTTTCCATCTGGTCCATTTTTCAGTTTCTGCCCTAAAACTGTACACTATTAGTATTCACTAAATTCCTGATAATTTAGTTCAGAGGGTTGTGTGTGTGTTTTTGTTGTTCTTTTTTCTTGTACGGGCTTCCCCTCCTGTTCATATAAATTCATTGGTATGTCTTTGCAGATGACCAGGCAAAAACTCTTACAATCCTCTCCTGTCTAATTTTCACATAGATAAATGGAGGTACAACTGTAGGATCTGAATATACAATATAGTGAATAGAACATATTTTTAAGTCTTTAGAATAGAGTATTTCAATATCACTTTAAATAGCATGTACAAAATACTTGACAAAAGGCTGTTCTGACTAAAGATTCAAAGAGTAATAGCAAAGTAGAGCTGAAATATAATCTCAAGTCTGGTACTGGGATTTATTTGGATATTATTATTGGTAAGACAGGTCAATACTAAGCAAAATATTGTTTAGCTTATCCTTCATTGACTTGAAGGAAAAGGTCTATGCCTTCTCATCAAGTCTGCTGACAGCACAAGGCTGGGAGGAGTGGCCAATACCCCAGAGTGCAGTGCAGCCCTTCAAAAGAATCTTGACAGGTTGGGTACATGGGCAGAGAAGAACTGCCTGGAGTTCAACAAAGGCAAGTGCAGGGTCCTGTACCCCAAGAAGAACAATCATATGCACCAGACCAGGCTGGGCACTGACTTGCTGGAAAGCAGCTCTGCAGAGAAGGACGTGGGGGTATTGGTGGACAACAAGCTGTCCATGAGCCTGCAGTGTGACCTCATGTCCAAGAAGGCCAAGGGTAGCCTGGGCTGCATTAGCATTGCCAGCAAGTTGAGGGAGGTGATCCTGCCCTTCTTCTCAGCCCCCATGAGGCCACATCTGGAGTCCTGTGTCCAGTTCTGGGCTACTCGTACAAGAGGGACATGGAGCTCCTGGAGCAGGTCCAGCACAGGACCACAAGGATGATTAGGGGACTGGAGCATCTGTCTTACGAGGAATGGCTGAGACCTGGACCTGTTTAGCCTGAATAAGAGGCTAAACTATGAAACTCTTCAATATCAGTATCTGAAAGGAGGGTGTTAAGAGACTAGAGACAGCCTCTTCTTGGTGATGCTGAGAAATAGGACAAGAGGCAACAAGCAGAAACTGGAACACAGGAAGCTCTGCTTGAGCTGAGGAAAGCTTCTTTACTGTGAGAATGTGACTGATCACTGGTACAGGCTGCCCAGAGAGGTTGTGGATTCTCCTCCCCTGGACATATTCCAAAGCCTTCTGGATACAACTCTGAGTAAGAGGCTCTAGGATGACCCTGACTGAACAGGGAGGTCTGACTAGATGACTTCCAGTGGTCCCTTCCAACCTTACCTGTTCTGTGATTCCATGCGTTATTCAAGTCTCTGTTTTCCCCCTCTGACACACAGCAGTGTACTATAGTTGTCAGACCTGACTAGTGTTAAGAAAAAAAAGCCTCAGTATTTCTGAGATGGTAAGTTGCAATAGGCTCATAGGATAATTCAGGTTGGAAGGGACCTCAGTCTCTTGCATGTTTCAACAGGAGTGTTTGACAGAACAAGGACTGCTCCACAACCCTCAGTGACCCACTAAACTCAGACCGTCCTCAAAAGCACACTCCATTAACCAATGAAAAATATAAAATGATTGCTACAGTCCAGAATTCCCCACTAGACCTGCTACATGCAAAGATTTTCTGCAATATCTGTCCTTAGGCTCTGTTTGTTTCTGGCTGTAAAAACCCAAGAAACAGAGCCATGACAAACACTTGCCTTTATGATACTTTGAGGTTTCTCAGGCCAGAAAAGAAGTGTCTTGAGAATGGATCATGGTATAGATAGTTATGAAACATGCATAGTTGAGATATTTACAGGTAGCTTTCTTCATCCTTTTCCTGTTTAAAGAAAATTAAGGACTAAGCTGACAATTTTGATAGTCTCTTCCTGAACTTGATAAGGAACATTTTCTTAATTTCTCACTTTAAAATTTTATGCTAAAAATTATGCTGATTTTTTTGTGTTATAAAGGGAAGGATGAAGAACATTTAGTCTTCCTTTTTTTTTGTAACCAATTTTATTGTCATAAAGAGGACTATTAGACATTTTATGATGAAGAATATAGACAATTCTCTGTCTACTGGAGGAGTATTTTGTCTACCACTTTGTTCCAATGAACCAGGAAATATTTCAGTTTATATTTATGGAGATCTGAGCTTGAAGTGAAGCCGAGTACAGACACCATAAGAGGTAGGAAGTTGACATTGGTCTTGGTAGAAAGAATGGAATGATATTATTGATCTCTTAAAAAAGACATTTTAAGAGGCAGGGAAATTTGTTCTGTTGTTTTGAGGTAAGACTGCTAAACTCATCAGAAATGCATTCATGGACTTTGTTGTCTTTTAAAAAAACAAAACATCCCCACATATAAAACAAACAAACAAACAAACAAACAAACAACAACAACAACAACAACAACAAACAAACCCAAAACAACAAAAGAGGAACCCCAAAGAAACAAACAAGCAAAATAATCATGAAAGCAAACAGAAGAACAAAACAAAACCAACAAGACACCCCCAAAGAACAAAACTGGGTTTTTTGGGGTAAAAGTTGTCTTAACTCTCTGAGACTAAATAAGATTTCAAGTTTTATCCAGTTTTGGACTTAATAACAGAAGTTTTCTTCTTTCTTGGGGATACCTTACTGACCTACAACTATATTGTCTGTTTTTCTTAGTCTTTACTATTAGCCTACTGTGTCCCCATTCAACTTATTGAGTAAAATTATTTAATAAAAATCAGGATCATAAAGTTATCTCTTTCAAATTGTAGAGGCTTCACCCAGTTCAAAGGGTGGTGTGTCAATATTCAGAGTTCAGCAATGTTTAGTTACGAAAGACATAACAAAGGGGCCAATCCTGGTGGCAAAAATACATAATGCCTTTGTTAAGGAAATAGGCAGTGGACTGGAGCACACTTTCAGAAACTGTGATTGAGAACAGCTGATAATATTTTGGAAAGCAAGGCTGAAATTCAGAGAACTCTTGAGAGGCCAGAGAAGTAGATGGATAAAAACCCCACGAAGTTCATTTGGGGGAAATGTGATGTCCAGGACCTGGGATGGAATAACCCCATGGCCTAGTACAGTGTGGGAGCCAGCTCTCACCTCAGACAAATGGTAGAGTTGGGGGGTTTGCAGTAAAGGACAGGGGTCCTGGAGGACAATAACTTGAACACAGGGCAGCAGTGTGCCCTGGGGCTGATGGCAGGGTGGGCTGCACTAGGAAGAACACAGTGGCAGGTTGAGGAAAGTGGTCACTGCCCTGTGGGACGTGTGAGAGACCAAGTGGTTCACTGGATTCAGTGCTGGGCTGCCCAGTGCAAGGCAGATGTTGACAAAATAGAATGAGTCCAGAGGAAAGTTCTAATTCTTGAAGTTGTCCATTATCATCTGATATTCTGTATTTTTGGACATCGGAATGTACTGCCGTTACTATAGTCCCTTAAATGTGCTATGTGACTACAAAAATTTTAATGGAAATATATATTCTTTTAGACTGTCTTTTATATGAGTAACACTCAGGGGTAAAAAGAAAGTCATATGGGCACTAAGTAAGTTTCAAAATAATTTAATTAAAACCACAGACATCAGCTGGGACAATTAACACTGAAATCTGTTTTGCTGGATTCAGTTGTCACTCCAAGGAAGAGATGCTATAAACTAACACCTGCTTTCCTCTCTTCCAGATCATCTATTTGCCTTTTCAGTAAAAGAGATTACTCTTAGTGACAACATTAGGTGAAAATATAATTTACTCATAACTTCTTAGGTTTTAGTGAACCATGTTTCAGAGCTTTTGGGGGGAGTTCGGAGGAAAAGTATTTCCCCACAAAAAGATACAATGTGCCAGCACATAGAAGTTTTTTTGCTTCATGCTAGTAGGTATCTTCATTTTGTCACACTTCACATAGTTTTCTGTACTTGTGATAATTTGGTAATTTTTTATTCATATGAAAACATTTTTTCTTGAGGACAGATATAAATTTGTAGAATAATGTAATTGTTACATCACTCTGAATGAAACTCCTAGATATTCAGAATATTCAGCTGAAATGTTTCTCCTGTTAAGACACTTCATAGCTCACATTTACACTTCTATGGGTTTTCTGAGGTAAACTGTGAAATGTAAGAAATGGATGGACAATCCCTTCTTTAGAGATGTTATGAAGAACATTGATACAGCTCATGTATCAGGTGCTGTGTTTGGCTTGTCAACATGAGAAATTATTTCTGTGGATGCCAAATGGCTGTAAAAGTCCTAATAAAGCCAAAGAAGAATAGTTTTGCCGTGAATCTCAGTACCACTTACTGCCTAACTGCTTGTTTTAGTTTCTATTTTGTGCAGGGTGGTTTTTTTTGTTTGTTTGTTTTTTGTTTTTTCTCTTCTGCTCATTTATTTTTTATAGCCTAGCATGACCCTCAGGCAGGAGCAATAGGATTATGTAGTGACAATCAGCAGTCATAACTGAAATACAAACAAAATAGGCAGAAATCAGCAAATGAGGTTTTTGTAGTGTCCCCCTTGCTGAGTTTCTTTAACACTAGCAGGGTTCCTTCATTCCTCTTTTTACACTCTGCCTCTCTGACTCCAATACTTCTGTGGCTATCAGCCCTCAGGACCCTAACTGTGATAGTCATTTATGACCCAGGAGCATTTTCTATTTCCTCTTCTTTCACTCACCATAGACTCCTGTATTTATAACAGATAACATACACTATATAACACAGTCTTGTTTCCACATATCTCAAGTGGACACTGACATTCTTGTGCACCTAAAAACATAGCTGCTTTGGAAGTTCATTTGTCTAAAATAAGGTGTTTTGCATAAGCAGAGTACTTCTTTTGGACTGTAGCAGTACAAACAATAGTAGAAATAGCTAAGTGTTTCTGTTACCCTTTCTTGTTTTGTCATTTATATTTGCTGCACCTCTCATACCATTCATTTTTATGGAATCTTTTTCTTGCCTTCTGTCAAGGTATTTTAGTTCACAGCCTATCAGTTCAGTAATATTCTGTAGACATTTCCCCCTCTCCAGCTCTCATTAAGGCACAGCTTCCATAATCTCTCAGTCTTCTGTGACATCATGGGAAAACATTTCACATTGAGCCAATGAATTATGGAATTTAGGCAGAATGACAGAGTTCACAAGTGCAAAGTTTTTCTTACAGTAAAATGGCATTCACAGTGCCTGAGCACACGATACGATTCTGCCTATTGGAAAAACCCATCCTGCTTATGTAGTCTCATCAGTGTGGCCCTCTCTCCACAAGAGGGATCCCAAATCTACTTGCTTGGCCCTACATATCATTCGAGTGACTTAGACCAGGGGGACAGGCATCTGTGTGCAGCTGGGAGAATCAAGGGGCAGGTGAGAAGAAGAGGCATGGTGCAGACTAAGTGAAAGTGATGGGAAGACTTAATGGAAAGAACTCAAATTGGGCTTTATGGATATAAGCATGTATTTCTGGGAAAGACAACAGAACACATTCTGAAATGTAGATTCAGATCTCTAATCATTGTGGAGATATCCCAGGGACCCCTGAACCTGTGTCAGCTGTTCTTGGACTGATTTCTGAAACTGTCAGAGTTTATTCAACACCCTTATACTTGGATTTTTTATAAAAACTGATAAATTGTTTCATTGCTGCTCTTTGCAGTATTAAAGTTAGGGGAGTACTCTAATTTTGTTCTGGATCTGTACAAAATATTTCAAGAAAAATCACTCTTCCTTGCAATTTACTTTCAGTGCTTCTATGAGGCCGTTTTCTTTGTACAGCAGAATAAATCTAATCTTCTCATACCTATGCACAAAGGCAGAACATTAATATACTTAGACCATTTGATGGCATAAAACATTAATACTGTTGCTGGGGCATGAAAGTGCCAAATTAACAGAAACTAATGCCACCACTGAGCCAGATTTAACACTGCTGAGGGAAACTGAGGCAATTCTGTAAAACACATCATAACGTCCTCTGATTTAAATGTGATTTTTCATACATAGTAACCCAGTGTATTAATCAGTTTTTCTTTTCTGCTTCCTGCCTCAGTGCATATGATTGTAGCAATACTTTTCACATTAAAGGAGTTTTAGTACAGAATTACTAGAAACTTGGAGTGTCAAAACCAATCTGTATTAACGTTGCCATCCTACAAAATATGCAGACACTACTTACAGAAATGCTTCCTTTCTGCAGCTTGCTTTTTCCCTGCCCACTCAGCAGATGATATTAAAAAAAGAAAAAAAAAAAAAAAAAGAAAAATATAAACTACCTTGGTCCTGATTTATAGCCTCTTTTATCTTCTAAGTCCATCCACTTGGGATTTTGTGCTCCTCTGTTTTCCTCTTTTCAGATTAACCTACTGAAATAAAAAATAACAAAATCCACAAAATACTGAATTTCAAGCCAACCAGATTTCCCCGAGCCCAGCGTACAGTGATGAGGTTATCTGTGAGGAAGGCCCTAGTTCTTGGTGAACGAAGGCACTAATGACAATTAGCATTCTAAAAGGATCTTCTGCAGCTGTCTTCATAAAAAGAAACTGATTAGTGGTTTGGACGGTTCTAACTCTGTAAATTATCAAACAAAATACGGCAGAAGCATCCATTTACGTATATGAAAATTACAATTTGAACATCACACTAAGAGCACATTAATCAACTTCATTCTTTGTTTTTATGCCTAATGAGGCTTTTCAAAAAGGTAAACAGCTTTCTAAATAAAGTTGCCTTGGCAAAAATGGATTAAACACATCCCTATGTGGCACTTATTTAGTTATTTATAGTCTTTTTCTCTACTATTTATTTATTTATTTATTTATGTAAGTAGGTGTGATTTGGTAAAATGTGGATGAACATTTGATATGACCAGGCTTCTGCATTATAAACACTGGCACCAACAGAAAAGAAGTAAATACAGCCAATTCTTGTTCTCTCCCTTTTCTCTTTATTGATTTAATCTTTTTCACAGCAATGCCACCTTGTAATTGTGCAAATGTGAGATTTTTGCAGGCTTTCTAATAGTCATATCTCACCATCTTTTGTCTGTACCTCCTT